>PVIU01015173.1:0-49293 GCA_004026605.1 Ondatra zibethicus
GGGTGGGCTTGTTAGAAGAGGTGTATCACGGGGGTGGGCTTGTTAGAAGAGGTGTATCACGGGGGTGGGCTTGTTAGAAGAGGTGTATCACGGGGGTGGGCTTGTTAGAAGAGGTGTATCACGGGGGTGGGCTTGTTAGAAGAGGTGTATCATCACGGGGGTGGGCTTTTAGGTTTCAAAAGCTCAGGCTGTGTCTCCACCTCTTGTTTTCCACTACTCCTCCACTGCCATGCCTGCCTGTGCACCACTGGCACGGTGTTTCTTCATAACAGAACAGTAACTAAACAGTCAGTCCTGAGGCCAGAAGCTCACTTCCTTTACATTTTCTAATTTAGTAGAATATATTTATTAAAATAGGCCCTGGTGATTTTCTGAGTTACATTGGTATCTGTTTTAATGACTCTGTACCTCCCTGATTGTTATATTTTCCTTTTCATTTCTAACTAGTTCATTAATTTATGTCCTAACAATGACATTGCACCAACTGATTTGGCCTTTGGCTTTCTCTTGTTTTTCTAAGGCCCCAAGCTGCATCAGTAAGTTACTTATATAATCACTCTGATGTTTTCAAATGTAGGTTTACTTTCTTTTTAAGGTCAAAATTTCCACCATAGCACTGTTTTTATTATGTTTCTTATATTATTGTATGTTGTACCTCATTCAACTCTAGATTTAAAAAGTTTCTTTAGCTGGGTGACACATGTTTCTAATCTTAGCACTTGGGAGGCAGAGAAAGGTAGATCTTGAGGCCAGCTTGATCTATTAAGCAAGTTTCAGAACAGTCAGGACTACACAAAGAAACCCTGCTTCAAAACCTAAAAGTTTAAGTTTTGTCATAACCCATTCCTGATTCAGTAGCTGGGTATTTAGTCTCTACAAATTTGTATATATCCTGTAGTTTCTCTTGCTACTTCAATACTTTTATTTTATTGTCTATTCAGATAAAATACAAGAAATTATTTTTTTTGCTAAATATGGAATGATATTCAAATCCATGAAAACAAAAGAAAACAGGCAATCAAGACAAAGCTAGCCTGCAAAGCTTCCACCAGAAAAAAGAAAGACTTTCTGAGGTAAAACAAACTAAGGGAATTTATCACCACCCAACTGGTCCCGCTTTAGAGTTCTACACTAGAAGAAATGCTGAATATAATCACATAAAACACAAAAGTTTATAACACAATAGAAAAGATACAAATAAGAGAATAAAATTCTACCAACACCAAAAAAAATCACTAAACAACAAAGATGAACAAAGATATGAAAAACATACGAAATAGGAAAAATTAATGGAATGAGGTAGTACATCTTTACCATTAATATCTTTCAAGGCAATGGGGTTAAATTTCTTTAAGAACAAAGACTAAGTGATGGATAAAACCAAAAGTTATATACAATGATCCAATGCATGGAGGAAACTCAGTTTACCAACTACACACACACACCCACACCCACACACACACAGACTAAAAATGAAAAGATACAGCATGTAAGCAGAAATCTAAAGTGAGCAGCAGCAGCTATACTTAAATTAGATATAATAGACATTAAATAAAAAACTATGAAGAGAGCAAGATATTTAGATTTTGACATTAAAAACTAAAACTAAGAAGAAGCAAGAGTTAAGGAAGAATTTGAAGAATTGGGGGAAACATCTATAAATTTACAAAGCATTACTATATTTAATATACACATAACTTAAACTTAAGAACAAAACCTGATTTAAAAATAGATAAATGACCCGAAGAGAAATTTCTTCAAAATAGCTACACAAAAGGCCAACAAGGGAAGGAAAAATGTTCAACATCAGTAACGTAAATCAAAACCACAATGACCGACTACCTCACTCAAGTTAAAATGATCAACATAAAAAAGATCAGTTTCTTCCAGCAAAGATGCAGAATCACAACATGAAACCAACCTAGGGCCTACCGACACAGTGAAAATGGGATATAGTTGATAAACATAGAGAACACTTCATCTTCACCAACACCTGACAGGATTTGCAATCACACAGGAGACAACTCCCTGGTCACATCTGTAAGGGTATTCTGGAGAGGTTTAACTGAAACAAGAAGGCCTATCTTATATGTAGGTGTTTACCAGCTCAGGGGTTAGAGTCCTAGACTGAATTAAAGAGTGAGGAGGCCACTGACAGCTATGTCTCTCTGCTTCCTGACTGTAGGTACAATGTGATCAGTGGCCAGCCACTGCCTCAGGACGTTCCTTATGACAAAGTATATTCACAAGATGTGAGCCAACATAGCCCTTCCTTCTGTCAAGCAATGAGAAATGCTAACTAACACCTGTATGAAATGTAAGCATTAGAAAGAAAGAGGCATTATTGCCGGGAGGACACTCCTGGGTAGGGAGAATGGAGAGAAGAGCGATGTTAACCAGTGCAGGCATGCCTTCAGATTAAGAGGAATGAATTTCACAGGATGATAGCTATTGATGACTGCAATTAATGGAAAATTCAAAATAGTTAAAAAAAAAAAACCTAAAAACCAAAAGAACCCAAAACAACAACAACAAAAACCAACAAACAAACCCAGATTTTGATGTTCTTAGTACAAAGAAGTATTAAATGTTTGAAGCGAGTATGTTAAGTGCCTGTCTTATTATCACATATTGCATATATTGAAATGTCACAGCACACCCTTTAGACATGTAAACTACATGGCAATTAAAACGGTATTTTATTTTAAAAGTTTTAGTATATTTTTTTAAACTTCAATTTACACAACTTGCAGATTATCATAATTATACCAACACCAACCATACCCCAAATCTGTATTCTGGCAGTGGAGTTTGTTGAGTTGTACAGATTTGGGGTATAGGAATGTACTGAAATGCTAAGTGAAACAAAAGATAGAGAAACTGCATCCTTGGGAGGCCCTTGTTTCTAGCTGGCTGTCAAGTGAGGAGAGCTGCTTTCAGGGTGAAGCAGCTGTGGGGGTGTAGCAGATGCTGGAGAGCACTGAGGTTTTCTTCTAATTAGAAGAAACCACACTCTCACAGAGGAAGGAGAATAAACAGGGTTTCCTTTGAAAGTAACAGTCATGATAAATGAGGATGTGCCATAAACATGCTTCTTTAAGTCTTGTGGTGAAGTTAAGACAAAGGCACATTTGAGAAGTGGCGGAGGGTTTAACTCAGGTGTGAGCACAGGCCTCACTTAAGTCACACTGAGCTGATCTCAGTGTAAACCCACTCATGTGATCCTCCATCCTCGACTTGGGAGTACATTTTGGGAAACAAGTACCTTTTGCCAAGCAATATTTAGGGCCTGGTTTTTCTTCTGATCAAGATCTTCGATAGTGGCAAGGATTTTGGATTTGTCATTTTCTACAATTCTTTTCTTCTTCATCAAATCATTATACTGTAGGGGAAATGGGATATTTATTTGTAAAATACAAAACTTCTTCCACATTCTGGGATGTAGTCAGTCATCAAAAAAATTTCATTATTTTTAAACATAACGCAATCCTATTTCCTAGAAAGATACAATGTACTATTATAATGCAAACCAAATGATGAGAAAAGTAAACATATTACCAATATATAGGAAAATCCAACTACCAGAACCAAGAATTTTTAAGTGCTAAAAATATTTAGACTATACTAATAGTCCTTTTCTTCCCAGCGATCGAGAATAACACACAAAAACTAGAAAACTAAAGTACAAGTGGTCAATTTCAGCAGTACCATGAAAACTTTTACTCCTTCACAGTGACATTACCTCTCTGACTACAGAATCAGTCTTCCTCGGGTTCTGGTCTCTTTCAGTCCTTTGAACATAATACACACATTCCTGTTCTATGTTTCCTGCACTGCTCCGCATTCCTGGAATGCGCTCTCTGATCTGAGTAACACAGCTCAGCTCTCATCGTCTGCTTCACAGCCTTCCTGCTGAGGGCTGCAGTGGGAAAACTGCATGACTGACAGCACGGAACTCGCTAATGCCCTTCCTAACCCATTTCTCCTGAGTGCCACAGTTCAAGACGGCTTCGGACCTCCCATATTAACTGAAGTCAGTCCTGCAACCTTTACATTAATATCTTATTTATTCTGTAAGTTCAGTTCTTCTATAAACAGACACAAAACATGAGGGGAGAGGTCAACTGTTGATGAACCTTGGTGCTTCTTCAGGTTTCTCTCAACCTGTCCAAGCTAGAGTCATCGGGAAGAGGAATTTGAATTGAGAAAATGTCTTGAGCACTGTTGTCTATAGGGAAGTCTGTGGGGCACTTTGATTAACGATTAAACAAGAAAGCCTACCCCACTGTGAGCAGTGGCCACCTCTGGGCATATTGTCCTGGGTTGTAAGAAAGCAGGCTGAGCAAGCCAATAAACAGCACTTCTCTGTGGTCTCTGCTTCAGCTCCCGCCTCCAGGCTCCTCCAGTTGCTGCACTGGCTTTCCTCAGTGATAGACTGTATGCAGGGCCTGTATGTAAGGCAAATAAACCTGTCCTCCCCAATGGCTTTTTGTCACAGAGTAACCCTAACCAGGCAACCTTCTTCTAATTCTTTAAACATTTTTTTTTCCAACATTTCTTTTTAAAAAAAGGGTATTAAAGTTCAGTTATCCTGATCTAATAAAAATAAACAAGTCCTACTACACTATGCATCTTAAACACAAGCACCTACTACATGAGGCCAAGGTCTGATCTAACAACACCAGCTTAGAGGCCATCTTCCATCACAGATGCTACGCTGTTCTATATGGCTGAACAGTGATAGGAGCAGACTCACCCGTTCCTCGGCTTCTGTTAGGACATTCATAGCTCTCATATTGACATTTCTTCCTAGTTTCTCTTTTACTTCTTGTAACTTCTGAAGTCTCTGACCAGCTTCTTTCGGGTTGTTTGTATTGAAATCATAGGCACTGTTAGGTTGGCCAAAGAGGTGCTTCTCAGCATTAATCCAGTCATAATCATTCAACATTTTGGATACCTGGCCACATATGAAAAAGGAAAAAACTAAAATTGTATTTGAACCAAACATTTTCAAACCAGTTTCCTAAAAGTTTACTACTTTGAAATCAAATATTTGGAAGGAAAAAGAAAGAAAAGAAAAAAAGGAATCACAATGATATAGACAAAGAAAGGCTAGGGTAGCTCACATACAGCAATAAGGATGGGCCCTTTGCAGGGGATCACAAACCCAAACAAAGACTGCACAGACCAGGATCTTCCTACCACCCAGCAGCATGATGAGTGAAAGAGAAAGTTTACAAAGTTGAGAGTCCTTTATTCTAAAATAGTTTGGCCCAGAAGAGCGCCACACAGTATCTGAATTCACACAGTATCTGAAGACAATTTTACACGACATTTTTTACTGCTTCTTTACTTTCATTCTGACCTCATACATGAGGCCAGGTGTTGAATTTTGGAGCATTTAGGATTTCTAGATTGAAGATGCTTCATTTGTGTATTCAAAACATCTCTATTAAAATGTAAGTCAGATGAGGCCCATTCAGATTTTACTAAATCCAATCTATTACAGCAAAAATTAATTTGTGTGTAGTGAAACTTCCTTAGAAATACTCATATATTTGATGAAATCATGGCAACCTAATTGTGACTACCTAATAATTATCTCAGAATTATAATCATAGAGAAAAATACTCCAAATATTCACTATCCCTACTTCCACCCCTTCTGACAAGGTAAAATGTAACCTTTTCATATAATACAACCACTTCAAACTTGAAATTACAATCCTTAATGGTTTTTCTCTATAACTGGGTGAGATTCATTCTGATCAGTGGAATTAACACTTGTCAATCTATTTACCCTCACCACTTCCACTGTAATGGAACCTCTACAACTTTCAATTGTATCTAGTTTCTGAGATGATCTGTAAGATCTCTGAAGGTACTGTGTGGACATGTTACTTATCTTTGCATCTTCAGCATAGTGTCTGATATAAGAAATTTTACATAGGTAACCATATACTCAAGGTACTATGCCACAGCAAAGGAAGACTTCAAATCCAATTAAAATGTGGAATAACTTTAAAATAACTGCATTGCACAACACTGTATTTGCAACAAAGTTGTATAAATAGCATTGACACCTGAATATAAGGAAACCCGAAAACCAAAGTCTCTTAAAATGAGACCTATATACATAATTTTGAGTTCTTCAAATTCAACTTGTAATAAAGAGTATATATTATCATTACTAATAATAAGTTTTATCAATAAGTATAGATTAAAATACCAATCCTACTAGATATCAATTATACAGAAATACAGCTCATAAAGAGGAATAAATTACAATTAAATTTAAAAACCAATCATTTGTGCCATTTACTGAAAATGACTGTTAGAACAGTTAATATATCTGCAAACTCAAATAGACTTTAGGCTATGGCGCCATTTGTACTAAATTTCCTGTTGAGGAGTTGCTAGAATTTTTCAAGAGCTCAGAGGTAACAACTCCATCACTCAGGTTGTAGACCTGAACAGGACCATACCTTTGCAGCAGCATCGTCGGCTTCCCGCTTATGCTTGCTGATGCTATGGTCTAACTCCTTAATCTTAAGTTGAGAATCATTGTTCTGTAAATTGTGTTTAGCCACTTCTGCATATTTTTCTTTAATTATATTGTCTTGGGCCGTTAGTATTTCCTTTTGCTTTGTCAGCTCTTCTTGAGCTTTATTTACTGATTCCTAAAAGAACAACAAAAATGAAAAACACAAAGTTAAGATAATACGTAAGATTTTAGTTTTGTCCCAAGTCTGTCTGACAGACTTCAGAAAACATGTCAGCGTGACTACAGGTAAAGGGCTGTCTAACACTTCCCGTTTTACATTCTCATAAAGTGAGTCATGGATCCAAACACATGATAAACCTTGGCCTACCCCTTAATGAACCAGGCTGGCATATAATTCACGCTAGAAAAAGAGCTTTAACTGTATGCAATGCAGGTGCAATGAAATGCCTGGGACAAAGCTGACCTGCTGTGTCTCTAGATTAAAAAGTGTGGCTAGAAATAGTTAACAAGACAACAAGTTGACAGATCCCCTGAAGAACATTTATCTAGGAAGGACAACGGTAAGGACTCGAGACAAGTGAGGCTGATATATGACTTTCCCCCTCGCAGTCAAATATATAGCAGTCAAATCAGAAACCAAGAGAACTCTTCTGTTGTTAAGATCTGTAGAAAAGAAAATGTTCTCACCCTGACTTTCACTACCACCTGCTTCCTAGGGTGGACGCTACCTAACTTCTCAAGTACTAATTATAGCATGGTTTAGTCTGCTAACTCTCTCAAACCCCTTAGCTTCACCCTAGTTTTTAAATGTCCTTTTGGTAAAGATCCGATCACAAACTCATTAAGCATGATTACATGAAACAACAACAACAACAAAAACCTAGTTCAACTTATATTTACATTAGGGGAAAAAAATCAAGACAAAACCAAGTGAAGTAATCTACCAAAAGATTTCCTGCTGTCCCAAAGCCAAGATGTTAGACACTCGGCTACACCTCCAGTATGTCTGCCTGCATACCATGCTGTAACACTATTTCTGCCTGCACAGCATACTGTCGCACCAAGATAATTGACTAAATCTCTGAAAATGTAGGCCACCCAACTAAATGTTTTTCCTTTACAAGGGTTGCCTCAGTCATGGTGTCTCTTCACAGCAATAGAATCTCTAACTAAGATAGACTGTAAGAAATGATCTCCTTAAGTAATCACAAACAAATAAGAATTTAGTTGGGGGGGACAATTAGGGAAACAACGTAATTCTGAACAACAGTGTTCTACCTCAGAAAGCTAGATGTGCTCAGAGCAACCTAATCTCCTTTCAGCGCCTAGCTGGGTTCATTAACCGTCTTCTGCAGGAGGAAGAACATTCAAGCCTCATTGTAAATATCTAAAGATATTTTAGCTCTTAAAACCCTTTGAAGAAAAGAAGGAAAGTGAGTAAAATTCTGCTACCTTAAAGAGGAAATACCACACACAGTCTTCTCAGCCTTAACTATGACGACAGAGCATGTTTCCGAAGACTCTCGCACCGAGATCTAAGTGCACTGCAGGCGTGACTGGCAGTCTTTTCTGCACTGCTAGGAGACACACATGCGCTCTGCCACTTCACACTGAGCAGAAATGGAGCTTTAATCTTATTATCTCAAGCCAATTAGTCAACAGGGGGTTCACTTCTTCCTTAGCTCCCAGTGAGCATGCTTATCTTCTCTATCAGCAAAGGGAATCATTACATTTTTAAGGTAAAGTCTGATTGAGCAACCTTCAAAGATCAAGTCATCTATCTTATAACTTCCTATTAAAAGAAAACAACATGATGTTGATAGGGCACAGTAGAAGCAGAGGAAGGAATTATGACGAAAAAAATATATGATCAAAATAAGGGATATCAGAACAACAAAAAGTGAAATTTACCTTGGAAGCAAAAAAGGAAAATTGAACAGAAACTGTAAATTATCCCATCAACACAAACCATAAAGCTGAGACAAATTATAAATTCTTAGTCAGAAAAAGGAGTAGTTAAAAACTGTTATTCTGCTACTACTATAGTGTGTATTTAATTAACACGAAACTCATGCCAGAAATAAGAACAGCACCTCAGCTAACAACTCAGATACTTGAGAAATGAAGGTTGTTATTACAGAAGTGGTAGAAATACTACAAAAGAATTTCAGATGATTAAAAATAGGTATGAGTATGGAAAATTCATAATATTCTGAATCATAACTTTCACAGTCCTGCTTCTGAGAACTGGTTATTTCTTCCTCATTAGTTTCAACAATACTATTGCATTACAATGCTGCATCACTATAGATAGATGCTGTAGGCAGAAGAGGCTGTACTTGCTGGCCAGTGTGCTTGTCTCTAGGTAGGCTTACTATGAAGAGGGGATAGTACCTGGCATCTGAGCATGGGGTTTTACTTAGTTCCAGTCTGAATACCATCCAATGGTTGGTGTTCACAGGAATTGATTTCCTAGCAGGCATCACACATATATAACCTTTCTGTGGATAGTTTTTTTTTTCTTCTGGGAAACCTAAATCTTTACCAAGTCAATCACATTCTGCAGTTAGATCTACTTGGTCCTCAGCCCTGTGGGTAGAGTGGGGCTCCAAGGAAGATCTGCTATTATCTAAGGATCAGTCCTGGGGGTAACACCTATTTCTTTCTGTTGTTCTTTATGCCTTAGAATTCTTAACCCCTAGGGATCAACCCTTTCTTGCAAACAGTTATTTTTTTTCTTTAAACTCGGTTCATTTACTTGTATGGATTTGGTTGAGTAGACTCAGGCTTGAAGCCCTGATGTCATTTCATAACTTTCTGGAATCCCCATTTCCCCTCATGCTCTGATCGTAAGTGGAAAAACCTAAAGTACCAAGTCAGCCGCCTCAGTTCAACGTTTTCTAAGTAGAGGAGTGTTAAGTTTCAGGCTAGGAGCTATATAGGCCACACTCATCCACAGCAGCCCCTTCACAAAGCTGCTATGCAGCAAACCCCCCCCTCCCATCAAGAAACTAACAGACTCTAACAAACTCTGACAAACTCCCCAGGTGACCAATTTCAGGGAAATAACAGGGGACATAATTCTCTCTTTCTTAAGGAACTTACAGGCTCAGGTTGTGAGATTCTAACAGACAGGGCGACTTGACATCCACATAGAGAGCTTTCCTTTCTTCCTCACACTGCAAGCACCATGCCCACCCAAGTCTAGCCAGCCTGAGAACTGCATCTCACCTTACTGACAATTACATTGCTGTGAATTACTCAGCATCCACTAGGCAAGGAACTCTCCCTTTCTGTGGAAGGGACCAGAGCTCTCCTGGGAGCCCTCTACCATACCATGCATCTAGTCTTGGGGCCTTGTCTCTCAGAACCCCCAGCACGAAGTCTTCTGCACTATTAATAAATCTCTAACCCCAAAGGACTGCTTCAGTGTGCTCCTTGAACCCAAAACCTTTCTGAGTTTTTTTTTTTTAATTTCTCTAATTTGACCAATAATCCTTACCTTATTTTTAGCTACCTCAGCTGCCATCATTTCAATCTGACCTTCATAGGCTTTGATGGCTTCATTCACAGCATCAAGCTGCTGCTTATTAGAAGTATGTTCTCTTTTGAGTTCTTCCAGCTCCAGAGTGATAGCTTCAACTTCCTACAGAAACATAGCTTTTAAGGTTACTTGCTGGCAAATAATTTAGGTTCATACAAAGATTAAAAATTAACAGTATTCTCATTTAAGTAAGACTAACTATTTAGTATTAAACTAACAACAAACCAAGTTATTTCTTCAGTAGAAAAAGAAAATAGAAGCTTATTTCCCTTTAAAAATGCATAAATTTTAAGGTTAGAATATTGGTTAAATTATTTCCTTTATCTTTAATTATACTAAAGCAAAGTAATAAAATTCTACATACCCTATGCACTAGTGAGCTTACTGACAAAATATTTCAGTGTGAAAAAACTTTGTTTCTTGATTTTGTTTTCCAAAATAGACTTTTAGTTCACTGAAAAATTATTGTGAAACTATTTATTGAAAGAATTTTAAGCTGGGTAAAGTTTAGAGTGCAGGGTGCAGTCTTTGGAGACAAAAAAGTTCAAATACCAGCTCTGGCAGTATTCAAGATACTAAGAATAAGTCTACAATCCTAAGACTCCTTGTAAATGTAGTGTGCTTGTTCTCCACTTTCTGACAGCGCACACCCACGAAGGCAGTGATAAAGAAGAACAGCCTGTTAGGACACACGCCGCATCACAATTTGCTCCTGAGCTGTATGACTCACAATTGCAGGGTTTACAGAGAACAGTGTTTGGCTTATAAGAAACATAATTTAAAATTTACACAAGGTGCTTAGATTTTAGAATCACTACTGACGAGTAAAAACAGCCAATGACATTTCCTCACCTGCTTTATGCCTATTTAAAAGATTGCCGCCATTTGAAGGGAGGTTCTTACCTGTTGTTTTTCTTTCATTTTCTTGCTAGATACGTCTGCCTTTGTTTTGGCACAATCCAGCTTTTTCTGAGCTTCCTTTAGTTCTTTCTCTCTTTCAGCTTCTGCATTTTTCATTTTATTCTCCAATGCCTCATACTTTTCTTCGGCTTTCTTTTGGATTTCTTTGGTGTTTTTTAATGTTTCCTCACTTTCCTCTGAATCACAAGGTTAATTTAATAACACAGATAAAAGCTTATAAATTAAATTAATTTAAGCAATTTTTGGGAAAACCAGTTGCTCGATCTTGAATTTTTTTAAAGCATTATGGCTGTTTTAGAAATGGAATAATGAAACAAATCCTACTAAAAGATGGATTTGAGACCTGTGAAATTATTTCTGCTGAAAGATCACATTTTGTATTTCTGTGTGGGAAAGTGCTTTTGTTTTTAAGCCTTGCATATATAAAGCACATGATGCAATACTGAATTATGCCTCCTACCTTACAACTCAAATCGATACTGGTGCCACACTATTTTAATTGATTTTATAGCTAGCACAAGCTTACAGTGATTTTGTCTATTATGGCCACCATCAGCTTCCGTGATGACAGAGGACAATGAGCTGTTTAGATTGAAGCTGAGGTATGAAACATAAGCAAACAAGGAAAAATGGGTGTGCTCCTGTCATGTGCCACATCAGTCGGAGCTAGGACCCATCACGCAAACATAATTTCAGAAGATAACACTGGACATTTTCCCATGACTTTTTAGTGCAGAATAAAATATTAGTAGCAAAATGCACATGCAGATTTTTGTCATAATGAATGACAAAAACAAAACAAAACAGCTATATAAAATTATAATGAAAAGAGGGAAGAAAGCTTTTTTTAAAACAATAAAATAAAACCCTTCAGGAATTTGCATAGGAAAGTGTCAGAACATGTCCATGATGAGGTCGTGTGAGAGTTCTGAGACCTTATGTGAAAGCTCCAAGTAAGTAAAACCAGAGTCTTTTAATTCCTCTTCCTCCATAACATGGGTTGTTCTTGGAATGTGCTTTTGTGGCCCTCCCAGGTACAACAATAGGAGTGAGTTTTACTTTAGATCTTACCCGTTTCCAAGCATGAGCTGTCCCCTGACTATATTCAGCTTGAACTAATGTGATCTTGCCCTCATGAGTGTACACAGCCCAAACTTGTGACTTCTGTTCACATGACCTTGCTTAACACTCAAGAATAACCTCAGAATATAAATTAGTCTGATGCTCTGAATAAAGTTGGCTATTGCATGAGACTTTAGTTTGCCTCATTTTTAGGATCACTCTCCTAGCCTCTCATAGGCTCACACCTCCAAATAGAGGGGCAACAGGAAAGTAGCTATAAGCTGCATTGTACTGAACATTCAAAACTTTTGTATGTAAGCAATGGGAGAAAAGAAGCTACCTACAGGAAAATGGGCAAACAGAAAGCTTACAGAAATAGAAACACAAAGATCCAATAAACATACAAAAAGTATCCCAAACTTTAATGATGAGTGAAATGAAATTAACTCCTAGCTTAAATGCTCATGCCACCTACTCAAAATTGTTAGACTAGAGAACTCTGAAATGTCTGCAAAAGAATTTACAGAAATGAGGACATAAAGAAATAAAGACTTTCCCATACTAATGTAAATATTGGTAAAAAGACACACTTTGGTGTTGCATAATAAAAATGAAGATCTGTAGTAATATTTTGTTTGTAATCTAACAAATAAAGCTTGACTGAAGATCAGAGTGCTGAGCTAAACTACTAATCAGAGATGCCAGGAAGTGGTGACATATACCTTTAACCCCAGCATTTGGGAGACAGATGTAGACAGAGGCAGATGGACCTCAGATCTCTGTGAGTTCAAGGCCACCCTGGGCTATACAAGATTGATCCAGTCTAAAGGAGAAACAGCTTGGTGGCGGCTCACACCTTTAATCTCAGCACTAGGGAGGTGGAGACAGGAAGGAATATGGCTGGATGGAGACAGGAAAATAAGGAAGGAGGAGACAGGAGCTCGGATGTAGTCTGAAGTTTTGTAGAGAGCAACAGTTTGAGGACTCGCAGAGACAGGATCGCCCCTTCAGCCTGAGCATATGTAGAGGTAAGAACTTTCTAGTGGCTTGCTCCTATGCTTCTCTGACCCATTAGCTTTCATTCCCTAATATGTGACTCTGGGTTTTTATTATAAAGACCAGTGAGAATTCATGTTACAATGATAACACCCTAAGACCCAAAACTCACACACTTGAACTTGCAGAAAATGCCCACTTGTGGTCAGAAATCTTTAAATCTTCTGAGTGTGAAGGAGAGGAGAGCAATACAAAAAGGAGATTAGGCACACTGGGTTTTCATCTTACCAATGGTTTTTTTAAGTGCATCTAATTCCTCTTGTTGTTTATGGTAAGAACTTTGCTGAAGTTTGGTTTGCAACAAATCTCCCTCCTCGGTCTTCATCTCCCATTGCTGTTTCAGTTGGCGATACCTTAAAAAGACAAGTTTATAAATATCCTTGGCATTTGAAACATGCATTCAGACTTGAGGCTCTTACCTCATATAAACTCACGTGCAATACAAATAACATAAACTCATATAATATAAATAGAATGACATACTACTGGGGAGCATGGGAAGCTATCACTGAAGGTAAACTGTAAATGATCAAGACCTCAAATAACTATTTTTCAAAAAACCTTTAATTTCAGAAAACACTAAAGGTAATCTCTGAATAAATTAGGTTTATTTAATTATATAAATATACCTATACACAACCATAATAACTATAAAAATAAAATTAATGATAATTACATAAAAACTCCTCTAAATCTGACAACTACTTGATAGTTCCCATTTTCAAATGTCTTTAATAATGTTACCCACTGTTTATAGTGAAGCCAACAGCTTAAGAAATCATGTATTCACCTTAAGCATTTGCAATATACTTCTATCCATGTTCTGGCTCCTTATCTCTTTGCAAAGTATTTAGCTAACTCAGTTGCAATGAAGTTTCAAGTTCATATAAATTCACAACATACCCTAGTCACTAGAAATTCATTAGCTTTGAGGAGAAAAGGATTAACCCAAATATAAATACTGTCTTGAGTATTCCTACTTGAAACTGCTTGACAGTAAATAAAATAGCATTTCAACTCCAATTCTTTAAAAAAAATGTGAACCAGAAATTTTGAAGAAAACTATACCAATGTACTGATACAACATACATGAATAGCTTTGGCTGATCCTTACATTTCTAAATTTTCAAAATCAGTTTCTTATACCTCAGGGCTACAATTAATCAATAAACAAGTCTGAGGAATAAATAATCCCTGTACCTGAAACAAATGAAGACTGCAAAGCCCAATGCATTCCAAACTCATCAGCACCTTGCCAGAGCTTCCACAGAACAGAAGAACTTGGTTGCATCTTTTTCACAGAAAAAAATCAGTTGCTCTACAACTGAGTAAGGTAAATGAAGATGTGGGGGGAAATGGGTATTTTCAAACTGGAATGGCCACTCTAATGGAATGTGAAGATCTCTCCCATATATACAGAGCTTATGTCTCGGTGCAATTTTAAACTTCAAAAATTGAATGCTACCGATTTATACAAATCATTTTACCATTTAAATATATTTTACATTTATTCAGTATTATAAATTCTAGTGTTTTTTTTTTAAAAACAAATTCCTGTTTATCGTCTTCAGAGGGAATGGAAAAATTACAATTACATTTCAATCAAAGCTTATAAGTTGCAGCACTCAGTGCTGAAGCTTTCTGGCAAGCACAGACTTTTAGGTGACTATAGGGTAATTTACACAGTTAAGGTGTTTGCTCAGTAGTTGTGTTTGGTAAGGTGTTCATGGGCATTCTACCAACATTTCAGTACCCCCTATTTATTTCCTGGACAGTTCCCAATTCCTTTCCAGATTTACCTTTTGCTTTACAGATTTAACTTATTTTCCCAATTTATGTTTTTTCTTAGGTATAAAAACAGAGGAAGACAGAAATATTTTAGTCACACTCCTATGAAGGGTATTAGGCATACACAAAGCACTCAATTAATATGTATTAGAGTATATAATGTCAAGAGAAATCAAGACCTCAAGTGTCCTCTCTGGAGTCCCTCCAGAGCATCAAAGCATTCCCCACCAAGCCCAAGTGGACACCAAAGCCACATAGTTTTTCAATTAGATTCTGTTAACTTCTTTTAACAAAGATATCCTTTTAAATCAGATAAAAAGTAGATACAAAATTACTCAAAGGTCTATTCTAAAATTAAAAATAAAATCAAACAGTCAATTTCCAATAATTTTCTATCGTGCAGAACATGTGTAGATTAGTCCAGCAGAACTCTTACTTTTCAGCAGTATTTTTAAGACCTGCTAATTCCTCTGCTAAAGCGTGTAGTTCATTTTCCTTGATTCTCAGCTCATCCTGAACATCTTTGAGTTCTTGAAACTTGGTTAAAATAGAAGCCGCCTGAGACCTGGCACCTGGATAGAAGCAAATTAACAAAGACTTTGGATATAAAAGTTATATTTATTAAACATTCTTTTCTAAGAGAATTATATTAGAAATAATGTGACAGCAAATCCTCCAGTGAACTTCAGACAATAAGGAATCTATTCCATTAACCAAGATTTAACAAAGAAAAAACTGACCAAAAAGAAAAAAATCTTTGTAGATGTCATAATGTATTTATTCAAAATATTCTAAATAACCACTGCCCTACCTATTGCATCTATTTTGCTAAGGCAAATTTTACTCCAGACACTAACTTAGCCATGTGATTTGTTCTGGACAATGAAAGGAAAGCAAACTCCCTTAAATTTTAGTGTATAATTCACCATCTGCACTAAGGAAAGAATACTGAAAAGAGGATTTCTTCAGAGTAAGTTTCAGTATTACAGTATGAGAATAGGTGCTTCCTGTTCTTCCAGAGGATCAGAGTTCAGTTCCTAGAACCCAAGGAGGACAGTTCACAACTACCTACATGCTCCAGGGGAGCTCATGCCCACTTCTGGCCTCTGAGGGCCACTGGACACACAACACACACATTATCATCTATATAAACAACAATAAATCTTACAAAAGAACTTAAAAAAGGTATTAAATTGGATTATGAACACCAGCTCCAACAGCTAGGATTCCAACTCCAAACTTTGCAAGTTACCAAGTTATTTAACTGGTGCTTTTTAAATCTCTGCAACTGCATATTAGAGATGGATATCTTAATGTTGTTTTAATGATTAATTATGTATTTAAGACCCATGGATTAGGGCTTCATAGAATGTACTATACATGTATAATCCAATTACCAACTAACTGTGATTACTGAGCCCCTGAAAAGCTGCTACCTCAAGTAAGAAAATTGCTCTCATTTTATCAAATGTGACTAGTGGCTACAGTACTAGAGAACATTGCCTTCAATATTTCCAGGTACAGAAAAAATACTGTTCATTGTTATTATACTATTAGGATACAGCATTAAAACATAATGTGAGTTATTAAATTTCCTGAGAAAATGGGTAGTTAGGCTAAGAAATTACAAAATAATAATATAAAGGCTTCCTTTTTGTGATTGCAATTGAGCAAAAACTAACATCACCAACTCAGTGACTGGACTAGCCTAAGCACCGACAGGGACAGCTTTAGAGAACTAAACTACCAGGTGGAGCCATGACAGCTCACCATAAATCACTGGAGGGCTTTGACACTATTCTGTACTTTGAAAAGCAACTGGGAGATAGACAGAGAAACTGTTGCAGAGACAAACTATTTACCACAGCACTGTTAGCACAAGCGGGTACATAACACACCTCCACTCAATGTCCCATGAGGATCGAACACGTCACCCCCAAGAGTTACAGTCCTAGTCATTATCCTTTTATCAAAGGCCACTTTTTTGGCATTATCCATGTTGTTACAAACAAATGTTGTTCCAAAGACAAATTCCATTGCTTTCTGAAGTTCTGGTTTATATTCAACCAAGGAAAGAGCTACATGGACGTTGTTAGGACCAACCTGCAGAAAAACAAAAGATGGACCACAGGACAGTTTTCTTAGAAGCATTAGGATATAAATTAGCAAAATCTGTGACAATATAACTTTAAATTATATATACCTAGTATTAATTTTTTACTTAAGAATATCACTTTACACACTGAAAGATCTATTACTAACTAAAGTAGTTTAAGCAGAAAGCACTAGCAGTTTCTATCAAGGCAATACCAAATTTGAACATCTAAGTGGACTATATAAATAAAACTATTAATTAAAGTAATCTTTTTATCAGCATAGTCACAGAAAGTGTTTTGTTTTAATTATTAGTAATTTGACTGTTTCAGTAGTATTTTTTATTCAAATTGTACTACAGCAGCCACTTTGAAATTACAGAAATAAACATAGTGAGTAACTGAAAAAATAAACAGGCCAGGCAAAGCCAGGTCTTCTATGCCAACCCGTGGCCTCTTTGTGAACTTTGTTTACAATGTCCAACTTCCCCTTTTTAGATGAACCAAGCATTGCTATGGCAACAGCAAAACACACCAAAGGCTGCTGCTCAGAGATTTGTCTTCTGAGGCAGCAGACACCATTAACCAAGCCTGGCTACACACTAAGGAAGCGCCTACGCCGGTGTATGAAATTCCAGCTCACTAAACCAGGGTTTAAACAGGCAAATTAAGTTTGTGAACATCACTGACACAAACTAAAGCACACACTTTCAACTACAAGGACATCTGGAAAATTTTCTCAGTAATACTAAATTATACAAAGGCTATCTGCTCAGTACTTTAACTACAAGTGCTATTTCTGGGTTTCACCTAACTTTTTCAACTCAAACACTTATAGTAACTGCTCAATAACAAGCTAATTTTGTAGATAAATGTCATTAGGTTCATGTTTTTAGTCAGCATTCAACATCCATGTAAGGGGTTGGAGAGACAGCTGTTAAGAATTGGCTGTTCTTCAGAGGACAGTTCAGTTCTCAGCACCCACATCAGAAGTTTGTAACCCCAGCTCCAGGGATCCAACATCCTCTTCTGGCCTCCAAGAGCATGAGCATATGACACAGTCATACACATACATAGCAAATAACAATAAAAAAGATTGTTTTTTTGTACCTGAGACAGGGCTATTCTGAAACTCACTCTGTAGACAAGAATGGCCCTGAACTTGTTGGTGTAATGACCTGTCTCTTTAAGAGACAAGCCACACCCACTCCCTCCCCCATCTGCTGAGGCAAGCTGATCTTCAGCTTCCAGCCTAAGATCTCTCTCTTTTCAATCTGCCTCTCTCCCCACGTCTCCCCTTCCCCTGCTTCTGTCTCTCTCTCTCTTCTCTCTCTCTCTCTGCTCTTCTCCCCTTCTCCCTTCCCCCTCCATAACCCCAAATAAATATCCAATCTCACTCTGCATGGCGTGCCTATGTGCCTATCTCTGTGCCTCCCACCCGCCGCCTGCCCACACCACTTGCCAGGGACCAGCCAGCCGCCACATGGCTGGAGATCAGCCACCTTTGTTTGGGGACCTGTGGTCTCGACCCTGCAGCAAGCTGCAGGAGACTCGCAGAAAATCCTTTTCAGTTGAGATTAAAGATGTGTGCCCCCACTGCCCAGCATAAAATCTTTTAAAAATAAAAATGCATGGTAAATTTAAAATGTATTTCCTTGTACATGTCTACTTTCTTACTAGCAGTAACGCTACAATAGGGCTTCCTCGTCAGTTGTGTGTCCCTTACAATTAGTGTTTCCTAAAATTAAAAGAGAGTAAATATTTAACTAAGATACAATGAGACTTACAAGATTCTGAGCGACCTTCAGAGTTTCAGGAGCAATACATCGGGCTGAAATTTTATTTAGAGGAATGATTGTGTACCGACGTTTCAACTCCCCCTTTTCTAGTAGCTTCTTACCAGTAACCTAAAACACGCATTTGAAATTTGAAGAAAAATTACTAATGATGATTAAAAATAGTAAAATGGAATGTATAAAAGCTTAGGAATACATCATCAAATATATCTGTGGTATGTTTATCTCAAAGAAGTAGATTTTTAAAGTATATAAAACAGATTATAATTCAGCTTGCTTGGAAGGTATTTTTGCTAAGTGATTCAAGTCAGAAAAAATACTGCACAATGTCATGTATACAGAGTCCTAAAAGGAAACACTGCTAAAGAGGAGAACTGGCGAGGAAGGGGAGCAATGCATGACAGCAGTTAAAGGAGCACAGATTTGTAACAGAAAAACTTAAATGAGTGCACAGATAAAATGATGCCTTCTTCTGGACTCTGCGGGTACCACGTATGTGGTAATTGTGCAGACACATAAGAAGCACAAATTAAAGCTAAAAAATAAAATGTAGTAAGACAACAATCATTAACTGATTAATTCCATTATATAAAGATTAAATGCCTTGAAAAGTTAAAAAAAAAATCAAATTTTTGTAGTAGTATAGGAATTTTCAGGCTAAATATTAATTTTACATTTTCTTTAATTAAAATTAATTTACCTCTGTGTCTACTACTACATTGTAGAGTCGTTCACCAGCCACCAATTCCAAAGCTGTGGCTGCAGAATTATCTTTTACATTTATCAGAGAAGCCACAAGTCCTTTCACACAATTCCGATTCCAGTTCTTCTCAGGATCCCTAAAAATAGAAAAGTTACCAAAAATTAATCTCAGGTAAATATTGTAGTGCCTTAGTTAAGACCTCTAAACAAATTAGTATAGTTTTATGAAAATCAAAATTTAAAAATGTCAGCTACTTTTTGAAAAGTAAAACAGATTTATTTTTTAATCTATAATTATGGGCATGCACGTGTAAATGCATGTGAGTGTGTTTTCTTGTGGAGGCCAGAAGAGGGAGTTGGGTCGCCAAGAGTTGGAGATCAGCCCCACCCCCGCCACGTGGGGGATGGAACTGAACTTGGGCCCAATGAAAAAGCAGCTTGTTCCTTTAGCTGTAAGCTACCTCTCCAGTCCCTTCCAGAAAATTTTCAATGCGATGCAAACCACTTTAGAGTCCGAGCTCTCTGTTACTTGATTATGATTAAGAGTGCCATAGCAAAGGCCGAAGCTGAGGGGCTGGTTCCCTCACATGCCTGACACTCACTACTGCCACTGAAAAGTGAATGTCATAAGATCCCATGCAGTCAAACAAATGGGAAGATGCAACAGCAATGGCAGAATAACTGAAGGCAGTTTGAGCAGGAGATGGAATCACCCATTTGGTTAAGATGAGTGACACCAGTCGGTGTTATGTTCACAAGAATCCCCCCTCCCCATCCAACAGCTGACACACTTCAATGAATATTTAAGAAAAAAATACTAACTTAAAAATCTTGTAAAAATTTCTGGATTGCCTTCCAGTGTAAGTACAAATGTGTGTTGATTATTTACCATTTTAAAATGTATGGTTTAAATCTCTTACTTGTATGCAAACCGAAGGTTTGGAAATCTGGCCGAGAGAGCTTCGTAATTTCCTTTCAGATTACTGATGTCGCGAGAGAGCTGCCTGTGCTTTTCCAGAAGCCTCTCCTCTTTGTTTTCTGAGGAGTAATCAGAAGGAGCTTGAAAACAGGTCTGAAACACATTACCACCTAAGGCAAGACAGGCTTCAGCCTCTCTTTCTGAAGTACTCCAGGAGCAAAATGCAAATAAACAGCAGGCAGGCTTACTATTAAATTCCTATCAAATACCAATGGACATGTTTCCAACATCAGAATCATATGATTTTTCAATCCAAGAAACAATGTATAAACTAAATGCCTACTGAAGTGTGTAGGCCCATATTTTTATATGATGTGGCAGCCAGGCTCTAAAGGTCAGGGTGTTGTTGCTCCTTTCTTTGTAATTTGGAGGATGCCTGATAGAGATGCTGATTCAAGCCTACCTGAATCAGCTAGCATACACAGCAGACAGGTGTTGTGGATGTGACTGAAAGCCATTCACCTGGTTACCTAGGAAACAGAATGCTAATGTATTTCCCCCCTTGATGAGTTTTAGTATAAAGCTGTTTGGAGAATAAAGGAGAGGAATTCTTCAGGATGTGAACTCAGGACTTCATGAGGGATCGCTGAGAATCTCCCTCCCGATAAAGCCATGTGAGTTGTGTCTTTATTTCCAAGCCTCCACACCGGTCCAGAGAGAGAGAGATAGTTTATGTTGGGGTCTGGGTTGAGAGACTTAATTTAGGGTCCGGGCTACCACTGGACCCCGACAAAGTGAAAATAGATAAACGCCAGTTTTAAACTTTCAAGTCATCAAGCAAGAAATTATCAAAAATTTACCTGACTATTTTAGATAATTTTGACTGTATTTGTGAATACTTCCCTAACGCCTATGAATAAGTTTAAGAAAAACTTATTTCCTTTGTTAGTTTCTATGCATAAAAACCCCTCCTGCTGAGTCGACCCGAAATACGCTGAAGACAAACCTTCATAATTTAGTTTCTTCATTTCAGTTTCAAGTTTTTCCTTAGCTTTTCTTACAGCTTCAAAAGCTTCTTGGTCCTTCTTGTAGCCACTGTCCATCTTCCTAACTTCTGCCTGCTTAGTCTTCAGCTCTTGCTGGGCGTGCTTCAGCTTCATCTGTGCCTGTGACGGAAGCGGTGGCAGACTATGAGGCGGACAGCGCTAGTGACTCAACAACTAGAGTCAGACTGATCTGAAGACAAGGGGACATCAGAACGGAAGACAGAACTGTGGGGTCTCCTGAGTTAACACTCAAAAAGTTACATTTCTCTGCATTCTTGTCTTAAAGATATTAAAGATAAATGATAATTTAGTACAAAAGTCTGTTTTTAATATTCATAAATATGACATTAACAAAGTAGAGAAATTTAAAAATACTAATTAAATGAGTAATTTAGTACAAAAGTCTGTTTTTGATATTCACAATGTATGGCATTATTAATAAAGTTGAGAAATTTTATGAGTAACTTGCAGCAGCCACTTAACACACCCAACAGCTGCACATCACTATTTTGTTCTATTCCTTTTCAGCTCACGTTTCTAAGCTCATCTGCATATCTTTGTGGCTCCTGGCTACCAAAAGCAAAGATGTTCTACAAGACAATACAGAGAAGGGAGGGCTTCCTCAGAGATTCAATGCCAGCAGTCTGATACTAGGTGGTGATTACTTTTGGCCCTCTGAATTTATACACATAAACCCTGCTTCTTAAAGTCATACTTTTATTCTAAGGTGATATAACCAAATATATACTCATGCTATAAAACTATAATATTCCCAGGCTCTATAACTGAATGGTGACAGATTAGTTTTTACCATTTCCTTCAGAGTAAGTTTATTAAAAACTAATTTAAAACTTTTATAGTACTGAGTTCTTAGACACTTTATGCCTGTCATTTCTAAATGAAAAACACAAATATTTGTAAATATGTTTTAAACTGATTAATATTAATAAATCATACAAATGTTTCCAAATAAATACTTTAAAGGTGGTTCTTTCACTGAATAAAAAAGTACTCATGCGTAATTCCAAGCACTGCTACCAACAGCAAAGCATTTACTGAATTGCAGCTCTTAGCGATCAAAGGACACCAATATTTAACAACGATCGCATTGAGATTTTCCATATAAGAGATTAGAGATGTACATTTAAAAAAATCCTTGACATTCAACTACTTATTTTCAAGATATTATAGCAACCCAGAGCATAATGTGAAAACTATCTTATCACAAACTGCAGTCGTCCCCACCCCGTGCTAGTGTCTTTGTGTACCTGCTTGGCCTCCGTCTGAGCTTTACTTATATCGTTTTTACAGGTTATCATCTGACCGGCCAGAGTAGCTTCTGCTCCATCTTCATTACTGGACAAACCAGCAGAAACAGCATTGAAGTGCTGCTGTGCAGTGGCCAAAGCTTCAGCATCTTTATGACTTGCTTCTTGAAGGCTGTGCAGTCCATCTGCTATCTTTTTAACTTCTTTTTCCTTTGCAGCTAATGTTTTAGAGTCCTTTGGGAAGAATGTCAAAGTGAAAAAATAGTTTAGAAAAAAAATTTCAACTTACTTTGTTATTAAAATTTATAGCATTTTGAGGGAGAATAACAAAAAAGTAATTTAACCATCATTACTTTAAATTATCACTTTGTAACTGACTGCTTTGAGTACGTGACAGTATTTTCTTTCCATATGGGACAGTAAAATCACAGACAAAATGGGATAATGGTACTACATATTTAAAGAAATCACTTAAACTAAAAATCAGTTCTGAAATCTATAAAAATTAAACAATAGCCACCCCCATCAAGCTTAAAAGTTTTAGGATTAAGAATAGATATACAAAAATATTTTATAAAGTGGCATAAGAGTCTAGCATTGAAGAATAAGTACTGCTAATACTTAACACCTTTTAAGTAACATTAATTAGATAGCTCACACTAGACAAGATACCGACTGTGGAAAATCATGGCCAGGTATTTTGGGCCACTTGATTACTTGTGATTCATCTAATATTTACTAGGTGCTTACTATAGACTGGATACTGTTCCAAGACTTTAAAGACACAGATTTAACCCTGTGTCTTTTATTCTAAGGCAGAAAACATGGTAAAATCAGGCAAGGTAAGGAGACAGCAGCAGCAGCAGCCGCTATGTTAGGAACATAGGAAAACCTACATGGCAGGACCGCTGAGCATGAGTCTGAATGAAGACTACATCCAGCACCGAGTCTGATGCTGAGTAACTGTGGCTGAAGTAGAGAGACTATAAAAGGAACCAGTATCATAGTATGAAGCACACAGAAGGCTTTGATAAACATCTGATTTAATCAGATATGACCTTCGAATGTTTGCTATTAGCCAACTTACATTTAGTTTCCGTAAAGGACAACTATAGAGCGGCTAGAATAAAAGCAGATCAACCAATCGGCCAGGACTTCATTAGCCCTAATGGGACTAACAGCTAAAATGAACTTTCAGTGATGGACGTGGGAGCACAATCAACTCTAGGATTTCTGGCCTAAATAAAGAGGAGTGTGGTTCTGCCACTTACTGATGTGGAAAAAAATTATGACTTCCATTGTGGATGCGGTTAAGTTTATACACTTTGTTAGTTACTAACGGAAAAATATTAAGTAGCTGGAAAAATGAAAATATAATTAAAGGACAATTCTTCAGATGGCTTTGAAATGACCCAGTCCATTCCCGTTTAGCTGAGTTCTTGGTAATGTGACGCCCTAAGGCTGTGTTCTAATCCCTTCCCTTCTTAGAAATATGATATCCTTTAATGCTTTAACCCAGTCTCTCATACTCCTCCAGTGTATAAATCCCTGATCAGGATGCTTCCTGAGGTCCCTCAGTTGCAGGTCAAATGGACGTATACAGAAGAGACTCCTTCCACCGGCAGTAACTTTCCAGGGTCACGTGGGGAAGGCCCACAATATAGCCCAGGCTTCTACATAATTACCACCTATAGGTAAGAAATCAATCTGAATCCCATAACCTGCTGTGTGACTGCCAGTCTGGAAACCAGTGCACAGCAAATGAATATGCTTCACAAAACTGGGGATCCAGTTTGGTTTACTGAAAACGCAAATGTGGCTTTAGCCCTTCACAAGCAGCACAGAGCAGACATGTCTGTTTGTGGACACAGACACATGGCCTGATATTTCACGGAGAAAGACATAGTAAACTGGACCTAGGCTACTCTTTCTAGAAGTTAATGAGCTAGCTACATACACTGATGTGGGGGGGGTGTGTGCAAATATGGAGGTTCAACATAAGATCCAATTTTGGTGATATCCCAAGCATTAGAATTTGCACAGAGTAGGTTGTCAGGCCCTGAACCATGTGGGAGGGAAGCAACACAGTGCAGGCTTCAGAGAAATAGACTATCTAGAAGAGAGATAGGGAAAGGCACGGAAAGATCTATAAAGCCTGGCTATGGTATCTGTTCGATAATGGCTCATCTCAACTCAATCTGATGAGATCCACAGTCACCTGAGCGAGTCTGGATGCGACTGAGGGCAGCACCGTTCCCTGAGCTGGCACTCTGAACTGCAGAAAGGGAAAGTGCCATGGGCACGAGTAGTCAGCGCTATCCGCTTCAGGACTGGGAGAGTCAGTTCACCCTCCTCCTGCTCTAACTCCTTCAACTGTGAGCCACAATAAAACCTTTCTGCTTGAGGCTGCTTTTTCAGGACATTCTATAAAGAACAGTAAGAAAAGCAGCTAAGACCTGGACACTGACGCTGTTATTCCTGTCAAGATGAGGGACAAAAAGGAAGGAATTCACTTTTCAGGGCTTTCTTAGGGAAGAGAGTTACGATGACATCAGATCATGAAATGAATGTAGTGATCCATGGTGCTTCTTTGTTTTGAGTGGGGCCCTCTGGGCCATTTGGGTGGCAGTGACCCTAGCTCCCACTGCAGAATATATTATTTGCATCGTCAGTTTGGCTGCGTATGGAATAGAACACCGTTACAGTCTGAGAGGATACATCACATCACTCCATGCCACATAAATTTCCCATGGCCCAACAGGTTGTTCAACAAAAACCATGATCACACAGGCATAACCGTGCTAATTCAAAGTCTCATACACTGATCCCCAAAACCACATAAACCAGAAATTGTGAAACACACCTATAACCTCAGCATTTGAGAAACTGAAGGCAAGAGGAAAAGTCCAAGGCCATACTTAGCTACGTCAGAACAATCCCTCTGGTTAGAAAGGCTTTCAGGTTATAAAAACGAGACTATCACAACAGGCTGACTGCTAACACCACAAGGGCAAATGTCCAACAAGTATACTAGATTCAGTCTAAATAAGTAAAAAGTGTTTGCATTGGTGGAACCTATTCATAAATCTAGTGTTTTGGTCCTCTTAGAAAAGCTGCCAGTTTTGAACAGGGCTCGTCGAAACACTGAACAAGTTAGGGTATGGCACTGCTTTTAAAATCCTGTGAGTCTGATAAGCCTAATGGAATTAAATGTCTTCAACCTCCATGCAGGCTGACTGGAGCCTGTACAAACTGTGGAATGGCCTATGTCATGCCTGGAGAGCTGGCAAATAATAGATGCCTGTACATTGGGTATGCTGGGGTATCTCAAGGACTGACCCCTATGAATGTGCTGCACTACTAGGTTGAGAGCCTACAGCTGTATGCTGGGTATACTAGAGACCTAGCCAGAGGTATACATCAGTTTGTTATCATACAATGGAGTCAGTGTTCTTGAAAAAATTGTAAAATACTTGTGGCAGATCATGGCAGCTGATTTTTTTCACCACTGTCATGGTCTTGTGTAGCCCATCAGAATCCTTTAATTTCCTCAAAACCTCCATTTAAGACAACAGCGCTGCTGTAAACTTCTGCTAACCCAACAGAAAGGAGCGATGAAGGATTGTGTGAGCAGAAATTCCTGAAAAGAAGCTATGTCTAGCTGTGAACAACTCCCCACCCCCAACCGAAGGAGTGTGTGTCTGCAGAGACTGATGGATTGGTTGGAATTTCAATGCTGTGGAGAGAATGGAAGTTGTAGGTTCAGAGACTAATTGCTTTATCTGGGGCTAGATTTAGCCCTCTGGAGCAGTCATGCTTGCCTCACTCTGTGTCTTAACTCACACCCGTGAGCATAATTAAAAACCTTAGACGCTATTAACTTAGCAGAACACTACATTCAGCCAACACAAGAGCTAAGAGCGTCTTCATATATCATTTTAGGCTTAGGAAACAGCTCCCTCAATCTCATTATACCTGGCTTCCCAGTGTACCCCCCAATGTATTTTAAACTTGTCTTGATTTATGACTCTTTGTTCTGTAAAACTATAAAAACCCTGTTAAACTGCTTCCATGTTGGAACATGGAATCCAGGGTAACCTAAATCTGTGTTCCAGGCCATGGTCACTCAAAATACCTACAGAATAAATTATCTTGTATTCCCTTTAAGATGAAAGCTGTGGCAGGGTGGGGCGGCACACAACTTTAATCCCAGCACTTGAGAGGCAGAAAAAGATGGATCCCTGAGTTCCGGGTCAGTCTGATTTACAGAGTCAGATCTACATCTACGACAGCCGGGGCTACATATAGGGAGCCCTACCCACCCAACCAACCAAAAAAAAAATGAGAGCTATGGATTTTACTTCAATAACTGCCAACACTTCTGGCTGAAGCATAAGCAGAGAAGCCAGCCCTCCAACTTGCTTTTTGACCTCTTTTGTAGTGTCCTTGGACCACCACCCTCTGGGCTGAGTCATCTCCCCAGGCCTGACTAGTCCCATGGCAGTGGTTCTCTGGTGTTCTCGCTGAGGCTAAAGAAAGACGTTAAACCTAATGGGAAACAAACTCCTCCTCTAGACTCCGGGATGACCTCAGGCAAAGGAAATGCACTGGCTTTGCTAAGGGGATTTATCTGGGCCTTCCCTGAATTAACTGAGATCTCCTCTTCCTAGTTTATGGACCCAGTGAATGGCTATAGAATTTGTTGGTAATGTAACAACCTGAATTAAGGACGGGCTGGCGGAATCCCTGTCCTCCTCCAGCAATGGGCCGTCCTTTAGCTAGTGTACCTCAAATAATCTTGGGATATAAAATCCAGGGCAGGTGGCTTTCTGAGGTCTGGCGACTATGGCTGTGGTGCAGATGAGGTTCTATCTACCTCCCCTGGGGAAACTTATCTGAACTTGAGAAACCAGCTCACAAATTCTAGAATGTGGTTGACCTTCTTTAACTAAAGTAATAAATCTGAGCCTGCTTCACAAATTCTTTTGTGTCTATGTACTTTCTGTTTTACTAGACGTTTCAAACAACTGATAACCAGACAATCAGTACAGAATCATACTGTTTCAGAGTTCATGGAAGGAGTTAAGCCTAGCTTGCGTTTGAAAGCATAAAAGTATTTAAAGCTACAGGAACAAAAGAACTCTCCTAAGAAACAAGTGTAAATAGAAGATGGCTATGCACTAGCCTGGGGCATGCTAACATTTACAGATCAAGAACAAAGGATACAGAAAAGGAGACAAAAAAAGTAACAACCAGTAACTCTGTGTTGAAGCTAAAAAACCATGCAAAAATAAGGGGGAAATGAGCCAAAAATCAAGGTAGAGGACCACACACATTTAAGCCTTAATAAACCTGATTAAAAAAAAAAGAAAGAAATTAAAAAATGGATTTCTGTAGGTAGGTGTGGGTGTCATAAACAGAAGTGTTATACTAACCTGCTTTGATATTTCACTTAAAATGCTCTTATTGTTGTATGCATAATTAGATTTATATATAACAGTATCTGACAAAGTCAGTACGAAGAACAGTTTGATTAGACTTTAAACAATGACGTCTACTTTTAGTCATCCAGTGGGATCATCCTTCAAACACTCATGTGCTCTATCACACACATCACCTATTGATACTAGCTAGATATTCAACTTCTTATATGACTGACCTATTCTTTACCAGCCCTTGCACAAGCTGCTTCCTCTAATTTTACCCTCATTTCTATCTTCTTCTCACCTTCTTCCATCTGTTTCTAAATCATAAAAGGGTTTTCCTTCCTTTTTGTCTTTTTTAGACAGAGTCTGATACTGAAGCCAAAAGTGATCTCAAATTTGTACCTCAGCCTCCTGAGTGCTGGGATTAGAAGTCTGAGCTACTATATCCAACAACTGGATTTGTACCACCAGTGTCCATTTTATGAATTCTTTTGTATATTTTATTAATTATTCCAAGCCAAATCAAGCCCCTTTCCAAATTCTCTGTAACTGGTCAGTTAGCACCTCCATCCTCTTCTTTTCAAGGAAAGGCATCTGAGGAATAGTTTTTATTCACTGGGTGTGATGTGTCACATCCCAGGAATAATGAGGTCAGTCTTCAGCACACAGGGAATTTCAGAAGAGCCTGGAGTACAAAGAGCCTTACAAACAAATAAATAAACCGAGGGAGGAGTTGCCAGGAATGCAGCTCGGTTGGTAGATATCTACCTTAGCATGGAATGAGGACCACATACTGGGCACGACACTGTACTCCTGTATTACAAACATAGGATGTTTGAGTAGTCTGGGTGCTAAAAAGCCAGATCCTTGCCTCAAAAGAGGAAAAGAAAGCATTCAGACTCATTCCTATAGTTTTATGCTGTCATTCTATATACCATGTGACCACACTATATATCAGGACCTCACTTGGCCTTCAGACACTCACTGGCACAAATTCCCTTATATCTATTCTTTTCTCCCTCTTTATTTTTACTACATCACTTATCACTGCACAACAAGCTTTATATTTTACTTATCATTTCCCCAACTGGACCCAAAAGCAGTGATTTTTTTAAAAAATAATTTTCCCCCACTTTTGTATTTCTGACTCAAATAACTACACTTAAGTGGTAGCAGACACTAAATGCACAGAACAGTCAGATGAGCACTACTGCAAACACATTTTATTTGCTTACCTCAAGCATGTTCTTTTCCAGCTCTTTGCGTTTGGTTTCTTCACTGGCCAGGTTTTTCTTCTTGAGGTCAAATGCACTTTGAGTCTTAGTATTGACACGCTGGGCCTCTGCAAAAGCATCCTCTAAAGAGCGGAGTACGCCTCCGGTTTCCTACAATCAAATGCACACCACTCACAACACTTAACTGGCTCATGATACAGTTTTTTCTACAAGCTATATCACCGTTTTTAGATTAACAAACCAATGTGGAGAACACCAGTGAATCCTAGTTATGGTAAAGTTTTCCAGATGTTTATCTAATTTGTTCTGACCTTATCTCTTCTTTTCTCCAACTCTTCTATCTCACAATTGAGAGCCTTTATTTTTTTTTCATTCTCAGACAGTACTTCTTGAAGTTTTAATATTTTATCCTGCATTTCCTTTAGCTCCTCAGCTGAGCGCTCCTTGGTATCTTCAGCCAGCAAAAACTGGTAAGCAATATATAAACGACTCAGGTGCTCTATTTCTCGCATTACTTTTTGGTACTCCAAGTAGGAAGATCTTTCCTGAAAGAAAAGTATCATTGTAAATAATAATTAAAAATTCATACTTCTAAGCCAAATTTAGGGAGAATCTTGCTACAGCAAACTTGGATCAAATTTCTTTTTATGTGATCTGATAGTTTTTTTTGTCTTTACTGATGTCACTTTAACCTCAGAACTTTGGCTTCTAAGACAGCATCATCCCATCTCTAAAGAATCCTATGTGGCCATTTTTATTTTTTGTAAATTACGATTGAGCAGTTGGGATTACCACAGAAAAGTGTCTCCAAGGTTTATCAGCTGCGGGTAGAAGTCTGTAAAGTATGTCTACCCATGGGGACACACTGTGACATGCATTTGGCAGTCGTGTCACTGTGGAACTTTCAACAACTTGCTTGCACATTAGTGAAGCTAAGTCACACACGGCCCACTGAAGCCACAGCAGCTGAGCTTCAAGCAGCTCCCCCAGACTTAGAAACAATGTGTCCAAAGACTTAACTTTCTAGTCTACTGTTCACTACTAATGAAAGGGGGGTGGCTTAGGATCAAAGTTTTTCAGTTTTTCTAAATCATCTGTAAGGAGTTACGCAATATTAAATTAAATGAGCACTTAGTAAGTCTTAAGTGGGTACATCTTTAGAAACAATGTGCTTTACAAACAATTCTTTTTTCACTTATTACTGAAATCACCAAGTTTTATGATCCCTGGGGCTGTAAATGCTGTATCTAAGATTATGAAGACTAGTCTCTAATATCATTTTGACTTAGTAGATAGGAAACATATATCCACTGCAAGTAGAAGGCTGAATTATTGAGTACCAATTCTATCCTACAGAAAAATTCCCAAGAAATGGTAGATATTTCATCAGTATTTGTATAACTTAGGATCTGATTTTGAGAACCACCCTAACTACACCCTATCAAACATATAGCATGTACCTCTTTTAATTTTTGAATAGTTGGAGTAATCTCTTCTTCCAATATCTGGAAAACAAAAGGCAGACAATATTTTCAGTAGGTCAAGTACCAATACAAAAACACCTAAGTGTTCTGTTTTTCAAGACATAGTACATGAAAGACTACGGAAAACAGAAGTGAGAAGAGCAACGTTCTCGCTTCATAGCACAAACTGCAAATTCAAGAGTCTTCTCCAAAACTCTTTCATGTCTATTTAATTACCGTTTTTATTTCTTTCAGTTTAGCCTCCTTTTTTTCTATAGTTTTCTGGGCAGCTATTTTTTTGTACTCATACATCCTGGTTCCAGCAGCTTCTTCAATCATCGATAATATCTGGAATACAATTGTATTAAGAATTCAAAGCAATGAATCTCACTGGAATTTAACATTAACTATACCACTACATTGACCTCAACAGAATTTTACTAGGTAATATATACCACCCTATAAAAGTTAACCAGATTAAAACATCTATCTGACCCTGACACTTAACTAAGAAGTATCTGTAGCTTCACTCTTATTCCCAAATCAAGCCTTCTGCTACACTAATTCCCCATGTTTATCGCTTCTGAAATTGAAACTACTGATTGTTCCTCTTTTCCCGATACAAGCCTAAAAAGGATATAGAAACAAAGTAGTCCTTTCTTCTATTTTTTTAAGTTTGCTCTTAAAACTATTTTAAGTTGGACTTCAACTATTTTTTCCAAGGCTGAGCATGGCATGCATACTCAATGATCATGGCACAAGTTGTGACAAGCAACTTTGTGCTTCCACTTCTCTATTCAGAGCGCGGCCAGTGTCTTATGCTGCCAGTAACTAAACAAAGCAATGCAAACACACGCCAGCACCTTTTAGGAAGTTCCTATTCATCTTCAGAACCCATCTCTAGAAGATCACTTCTTTCCTGAACTCGTTATGATTTGTACATGTTCAGCAGGTTTTAAACAAGTAATTCTCACTAAGACATTACCTTAGTGAAAGTAAACTTGACCTTATTTAAATAGAGTAGTAACATCAATTACAGTCTCTGTAGCTCTTTTCAACAGCAAAAGTAAAAAACTCATTTCACTGCACCAAGTACTTTCAAGGCAGTTACAAGTCCTTTGCCCCACCTAATGTATTCTAGAAAAGAAGCTAATTTTACATACATTTTTTCTATCACTTTTTTCTTAGTAATTCATCCCAACATAGAACACTAGTTAGCTACAGCTTTACACAGTCAAGACCTTTGAACTACAGACACAGCACTAAATGTTAAGCTACTTTACTAATCATTCTCAGGCAAGGCTTCCAAAAATCTTAATGTAAGAAACTACTTTTAAAATCTGTTTGCCTGGAAAATTGACTATTTATAATTACTATTTTTATTATTTATAAATAGTATTCTTACCTCTGGTGGTTTCATGTTTAATACTTTTGTAATTCTGCCCTGAAAAGAAAACAGCAAATGTAGTTTAACTACAATGAGCTATTAAAAAAAGTCACCTAAGTAGGTCATATAATATTTAAGTGGAAGCTGCTGTAACTCACTCAGAGTGACACAAATGAAGTTATTAAATGATACAAAGGATAATGATACAAAAAGACATCAGTTTATCCCTGAAATATTAAACTGCTTTAAAGCTAATCTTTTCTAATAAGGTAACGATTCTATGGTGTTGATACTGAGTATTCCCCCACAGGGTTTAAGAGTTGATGGCATCATCCTTAACGTAACATTCAGAGGTGCGCTTTAGGGACATGACAGAATCACGAGCACGCTGACCTAAGCAATGGTCTAACCACTGATGCAGGTGTCACTGGACTGTTAGAAATTACAGGATGTGGAGGTCTCACTTGAGAAACTGGGGCTCTAAGGCACACCTCCCTTTGTTCCTGGGACCCCAGGAGGTAAGTTAGCAGCTTGCCTCTGCCACGCGGTTCCACTGTTATATTTCAGCCTCACCACAAGCACACAGCAATGGAGATGGTCAACAATGGGCAAGAAACTTTGAAAACGTTGATGAAAAATCTTTATTTCCCTGACTTTTTTCTGGCAACTTGGGGGTTCCATTCTGTGAGCTATAAAAACCTGACACATGACTTCTTTTTCAAACTTATCTTGTATTGGCTTTACTTATAACTGCCCAAAATCACCACATCACAGCAAAAATTCAGAAAATGCAATATAGACACAGAAAACAGATATTAAAAAAAACCCCACTATTCTCTTATGCAACAAATGAAAATTAAAGTAAACCTGTTATGAAAGATACAGAATGATCCCAACCAGATACCTGCATGATGAGGAAGTGAGGGTTGTTAACGTTCAGGCCCACGGAACAGAAGAGATCCTGGACTCTGGTGTTATTGGCATTCACTCCATTGATTAGATATTTATTTCTGCCACCAATAACCACCTAAAAAAGAAGCATTTAACAACCTTTAAAGATAAAGGAACATTTTGTACCAAAATAATAAATTGTAAAATCCATTATTTTGCAGTATTCTGTATAATTAATGGCACACCCAAACCTGAGTGAATAGTGGAAGATGTATGTCACAATCAAAATGACTGGGGATTTGGGTTAGGACAACTCAGGTGCTTTCACTAACTAGTGAACTATGCACATCTAACGTTATTTTTCCAATACGTATAAAGTTTATTTTTCTTTCCTGATCATGTTCTGAAACTGACCACACTTAGAGGTTAATATCTGTTTTCTACTTTTTAGTGGGAACAGAAGATACTAAAAGCTAAAGACATGGATTCTGTAATGAATTCTCAACAAAACTCTACAAAGAGTTCATTAACATGACATTTGACAACTTCAAAGAAAGAGAGTAATGGTACTTCAGCTTGGGTTCATCATGACATTCTAGATCCTGTCTTGTTCAGATTTTACTTCAATTTCAAAACTGCCATTAAGGGTATGACCGTCGCATTTAATGAAGTCTGAAAGACTTTAATAGAGACTTGCTTCTCATAATATACACCTCACTGCATTAAGAATCTCCAATACACACCAGTAATAAATAAATAATGAACACAGTTAGTTTACTTTCTTTACAGGATTATTAGGTTGGGAGGTGTGTCCATAAATAAAACAAGAATTTTATACAAAAAAAAGGTAAAAATACAGTCTCATGACCCAAATAAAGACAGAAAAAATTATGTAGGTTAAATAGGGATGTAGAGACATTTCCCCAAAAGTACCTGTTTATGGCTACTAAAAACCTAACAAAGAACTGAATTCTGTCCTGCCCTAGCCAAATAAATAAAACCAGAAGCTTGATAAAAATAAAGAAAATCTATATTAACAAAATGCTAAAATAGAAAGTGAGAACTAAAAGAATTTTAAAAACAAAACTGAGAAGCTGAAAGCATTGACTCTAAGAAAAAAGATTAAGGACTAATGCGAGGCCCTTAACGATTTTAAACACAAAGGCAGCAATGAAGCTAAGTAATAACACATATAACAAGTTCAGAGCAGCTTCAAGTCATGCTGTGGACACTGAGAGAATACTCGAGAAAACCAGTGGAGAGTCTAAAATGAAGAAATGCTAATTCTGTCCGTATCTGTTCTCACTAACCCTTTTTGTCGCCACTAAATCTCAGGCCACACAGGTTAAAACAAATTCTATGGAACTGTATGCAGCTGAGATGTATGCTGCTACATACTTGGTGTGTTTAGGCTAATGAAGGACCTGGAAAGCAGCTCAAAGCCCTGTAGGGTTTTATTTAGAAAATATTTACATCTGCAGACAACTTAAATATTGAAATATACACAAAGTCAGATTTCATATTCGAACTCTCAAGAGAACCAAGATTAATACATAAAACTAAGTTAGCAAACTCTTGCTGAATTTCAGATTAGTTTTTAATAACCTCTTTACAAATCAGAATAGAAGGCAAGATCTGAAGTAACTGGAGGTGCTCTCAGGGAAGAAAGATTCAGACATGATAGCTTAAGTTCTAACCACAGCTGAGCTGAGTGCTCACGGGATGGAAGACTCAAGATCTTTCATTCTCTTACAGATGATACATCTCACAGGGCACTATCAAATATATAGTTCATTATTGACAGAAGCACCATTATGCACTCTATAAGATATTCTAAAGGATTCTAGTCAGTATTCATAAGATTTGCTCATCAACCCTGTCCCAGGCAGCTTTTACTGAGCTGGACTGTCAAGCAACACATTAGACCTGAAATGTTTACACAGTGTTATACAGCAATTTCCTCTAAGAGAGAACATTCTATCTTGGTGAGAAGCTCTTGAGACACGGGATTCTTTCTTAATGAGGTGAAACATTCCAAACTGCAGGGAAGCTCCTTAAAAAATCAGGAAATGCACAACTTAACCTTCAGGAAATCCCTGGAAGTGACCAGACTGTACTGCTGAGACACTCTCCCATAAGGCAAGCGACCTGAAGTGCTGACCAGCAGCTGTCTGAGAGATGCGCGCCCATCAGTTGAGTTCCTCAAAGAGGAGCCTTTAATGCAGTGCTTCTCAGCCTTCTTGATGCTGTGACCCCCGATCATAAAATTATTCCCATCTATACTTCATAACTGTGATTTTGCTACTGTTATAAATCAAATGTAAATATCTGTTTCTAGTTTTTTTTAGGTGATGCCTATGAAAGGCCCCCAGGTTGAGAATCATTGCTCTATCACGGTACAGTGTTGTGTCACAGCTTCCTCCAAGGCTGAATGAAATGTTCCATCCTGCAGGGTCACCTTTAAACAGGTAAACAACTCGATGGAAACTGACCAGATTCACTAGGCCTCTCCCTCAGAAGCTATAAAAGCTGAGTCCTCCTCAGAAGGAAGGAAGCTGAAATGCAAAGAAGACTCCAAGAGGAGAAAAGTTGCAAAGGCGACTGAGACCAGACCAGCTGGCTGGAAGAGGGACCTGGAAAAGACGCGCTCCAGTCTGCTGAGCTGCCCTCAGGCTGTGCACGGTGCTCCAGCTTCCTAGTGTTGTGAGCTGCCCCGCAGGCTGGATGAGACAGCTGTCTCTGTCATTTCTACTCCTCTAAGTGGCAATGCCTTATCCAAATCCTGGTACAAATCACTGCTCCATCAAGTTCAACTTTGGTGGTATGCATACTTTGGTCTGCTGTTGTTTCCCTATCTGGGGACACTATTTATAGTGTCACACAATATACAGCATCCAAAGGCTTGACAGCGACTCACCTGTCTTGTTACTGTGATTTCATCATGAGCTTCAAATCCTAAAGGACTTTGCTTTTTGTCAGAATTATCAAAAGTGATTGAAACGGAGGCTTTGGTAATTCCAGCCTGCCCATTCTTATAAACTAGATCTTGTAAATTAGAAGCCCGCACCTATAATTAAAGAAGGAAAGTTCATTGACAAAACTTCATAGTCTACAACACCAGCATTAAAATGCATGTCTTGCTTTGGAAAACCCACCTGTGTAGTGGTAAGTAAAAAAAGAGGCAGTCACATCCATCCATCAGCAAGAAAAACAAGGACTACGGACAATAACCTATAATCAGTACCTTTTACATTCTATTCTGAATCGATCTTTACTAACTTAGCAAAAGCTAACTTGGAAAACTCAAGGGAGGGGTATGAACTTTACAAGCCACCCCATCCATTAGTACACCCTAAAAGGCACTGTAAGGCAGAAGAGCAGGTACAGATTCTGAACTGAGACAACACTGAAATAACACTGCTGGTGAGGGCATTACTCCCAACAGTTTAAGAGGAGGGAACTGAGGCAAGGTCTCAAAGTTTCTACTTTTTCATCTAAAGGATGGAGTAATCAAAGTCTCTGCTTAAACAGATGCAATGCAATATAATTTACATGAAGCACAAACATGCAAATGAAGTCTCCAAAGAGTAAAAAAACAGGCAAATGTAGTCTCCAAAGAGTAACAAAGATACCCTTGGACAAACGTTTACATAAATCAGAAACTTTAGACTGTACCTGAGACAGGTTGGAGATGCCTAGGAGAAAGCAGATGGAGTCCAATATATTGGATTTTCCACTGCCATTTAAACCAGTGATAGCATTGAAGAGGGGGTCAAAACCATTGACTTCAGTCCTTTGTGCATAGGACTTGAATCCTTCGAGAATGATTGATTTAACATACATTATTCCACACTGTCTTGGGCTCCTATGCCTCCGTTGGGCAACAAGCGACAAGCCAGGTCTGTATAAAACAGAATAACATCACTCAAGTATACGTTTAAAAAAAAAACCCAAATCACAGTAAATATGACAGAATACATAGGAATGTAGAGTACCGGAAAAATACACTTGCCAAACTACTTTTATTTCTAAAAACAGCTTCCTCGAATTTAAAAATATCCAGCAGTTGGCCACCGCCTGGAAGTTAAACCATCCAACCTGGAAGTCACCATCTCTTTATTACTGCTGCCCACTTTCCTAGGCTTGTGCTGCACTCTAACAAAACTGCAGCTAATAAAGACTGTTGATTATTTAATATTTCATCCTCCTTGCTACAGGCGCGCTTTTCTGGTACTGGAATGGATACCCCTCTTTAATGCAGACGTCTTGGTATAGATGTTAGACCCTTAGATGGGTCTTTCTGGCTCTCCCTAACTAAAAGCACACAGCCCATCCCCTGCTTCCTTTTTCCTCCGTGGCAGTAAAAGATGACACTAAGCAGCATTTATCTATCTATCCAGCTCACCCTAAATCCCGCTATGCTCTTTGCCTACACACATCCGTGAACCTGTCTCTGAACTCAAGACTTTCAGGACCCGGGTAGTTAGCGGACCTTAAGGACGAGGTGGATCCGTTCTACAGTCTCTTTTTAAACATTCAGTGGTTTCTCGCGTCCCCAAGTACTTGCTGATCCGCCTTACGGATGAACAAGAGTCAACATCTCTAATCAGCGCTTGAGGTCCCTCCTTGAACCTGACCCTTCCCGCGCCCCGTCTCCCGCCGAGACACCCGGCTTGTGGCCGGGCCAAGGGCCGCACTACGCACCCGCCACAGGGCCACCCGGGCCTGGGAAACCAGCGCAGTTCCCTCACAGCGCGAAGGCGGAGAGCGAGACCACCCGACCCGTATCGGGCTGCTACCGGGCGAACGCCAGCATCCCCGGCACAGCGTCCGCCGCAGCCCAACCACCGTGCCGGAACTGTTCCTTTGAATTTCGGCGCGAGCGAAGGACCCCGCCTCCGAGGCGTCTCGCCTCTGTTGGTGCCCAGTATCTGCCTGACGGATGCGCTTCCTCTTTCGACCCCAGTAAAAATACGGAAACAACATGGCGATTGTAAATGATGTTCTCGACAGTGGAGGGTAGGGGCTATAATGCTGTGGGCATGAAAAGTGCGAATGAAGACGGGTCGTTCTCACATCCGCGTCAGGCACGCTCCAAGCAGCACTTCTTCCTGCTCTGGGCCTCGCGCGGCTCTGGCCCCGCCCACGTTCTGGCCCTTTCCGGCCCGCGTATTCTGCCCTCGGGGCTCCGCCTCCTCCAGGTCGATTTTCTGGGAGGTTACGGTGTAGAAACCCAGGTTGGCCGGAGGTATCTTCTGAGGCTTCTTTTTCTCCGGACTGCTGAGATTCCTGGAATGTGGAGGCTATAATTAGTTGAATAGGAAGGCTCTGGCTTTGGGGACACAAGTCTCAGGTTTCAATGACGGGAAGTTGGGTAGCAAGTGCTGGGCAAATGACTGTACAATTCCTTAGGCCAAAAAGCTGTTTAATGCTAAGCAATGGCTGACCTGCCGGTTCAGGAAAAGTTTGCTGAAGCTTCTTAGGAATGTTGGTAATTACAGAGTTCTGTGTACTGGATAGCTGCGTTCCAAAGCCTGTCAAAAATTCCTCCACAAACATGGAAGCCCAGTGTTCTCGTTTCGTTTTGTACGGTTGAGTACTTTGAGTCACTAGGTTAAATGAAATATAAATGAAGAGACAGATTTTGTTCCCAGGCAGCCTTAACTACAGAGTATGTGCCCCTAAATCATTATCTACAATTGCTAATTTTACAGTGCTGGTAATAGATGACCCAGTCAGCAATGTGTAGAGTTTTTAACAACAGCAGGGTTTTAGGGTTAATTATACCTGAGCATCGATGCTAAGTTGGGAAGGGCCTGGCTTTGTTATTTTTATTGAAAATATGTTTTCATACCGTATATTATGACTAGTTTTCTCCTTCCCCAGCTCCTCCCAGACCCTCACCCAAATCCACACCCTTTCTTTTCTCCCTCAGTAGAATACAAACAGGAGTCTAATAATGCTGATAGTGATAATAAAATGATGGAAACAAACCAGAATAGGATAAAGTAACCAGGAAAAAGAGAACCAAAGGAAAAGCACCAGAATCATACATACGTTGAGACACATTCACACACACACACACACACACACACACACACACACACACACACACACACACACACCAGAGAGAGAGAGAAACAGAAACCATAACATATAAATAAAGGTCTGTAAGGCTAAAAAAAAAAATGTTCTGACAAACAGTGTGAAACAGAACCCCATTAAGAATGGCACTGCCTTTGTTTTGTGTTGGCCATGTATTGCTGGGCCTGGGGACTGACCTAATGTGTGGCTTGTATACCCAGTGAGACTTCACTGAAGAAACTATGTCCTTTGCAGGCAGCTGTGATAGCTTCTGGGTTAGGAATGGGTCTCAGCCCTGGGACCCCATCTGGCTTAGACCTGTGCAAGCCCTGTGCGTGCTGCCCCAGTCTCTAGGAGTTCACACGTGCACAAGTCCTGCTCTGTCTCGTTTCCTAGGTGTCTTCCCTCCTCACTGGCTTGTAGGTTCTTTCTGCTTTCTCTTCTGCAGAGTTCCCCGAGCCCTGAGGAGAGGGATTTGATGGAGACATTCCATTTAGGACTGAGTGTTCCGAGGTCTTACCTGTGCACATCGTCCAGTTGTGAGTCTGTATTTGTTCCCGTCTCCTGCATGAGGATGCTTCTCTGATGATGGCTGAGCAGTATGCTCATCTATGAGTATAACAGAACGTTGTCAGGTATAGTAATGAGGGGCTCGGGCTGCGTTCCCAGCGCCTGGTTCCCGGTGCAGGGCCCCTTGTTCTATCCCGCCCGGCTCCCGGTGCGTACCCGAAATAATTACACAGAAACTGTATTCATTGAAATACTGCCTGGCCCATTAGCTCTAGTCTCTTCTTGGCTAACTCTCATATCTTAAACTAACCCATATCTAGTAATCTGTGTGTCACCACTAGTCGTGGCTTACCGGGAAAGATTCAGCATCTCTGACCTGGCAGGCTTCATGGCGGGCTGCTCTCTGACTCTGTCCCCTTCCCAGTATCCTGTTCTCTTTCCCTGTCTGTCTAAGTCCTGCCCTATCAAAAGGCCAAGGCAGTTTCTTTATTAACCAATAAAAGCAACCCAACTACAGAAGGATCCTCCTACACCAGTCAGGAGCCTTGTTGTTGCTACATTCCTTTCGCAGAATTTCCCCTAGATCCATTTCCTATCTAGTCTAAGGTTCTTGGCCACCCGGGCAATGTCGGGAATGGATTCCATCTCATGTAGTGGCTTTAATTCCAATCCGATAGTGGTTGGTTACTCCACAACTTTTGTACTACTACTGTACCAGCTATGTTTACCTTTCTGATCTTGTAGTGTGCAGAATGTCTTCCCATACCACTAATACTATTCAGCAGGGCTGACGGCTCTAGGTAGGCATCAGCTGGGCTTCTCTGTGCTTGCTGAGTTGTGTAGGTATTGTCTTTAGTATTTGGGCCTTACCATCAGTTTGTAGAGTGCATCCAATGTTCTGTGTGGCTTGGGGATTTTTATAGGGTACCTATGGCCAACTGGATTCAGTGTAACCCATTCCCAGCACTAGAGGTTTCATTTGTTGGTGAAAGATGTCTGATTGGTGCTTTGTCTCCCCCATTATTAGGTGATTTCAATTTAGATATCTTAAATATATGTATTTATTTTAACCTTTAATCTCAGCACTTGGGAGACAGAGACAGGAGGATCTCTGTGAGTTCGAGGCCAGCCTGGTCTACAGAGCAAGTTCCAGGACAGGCTCCAAAGCTACAGAGAAACCCTGTCTCAAAAAAAAAAAAAAAAAAAAAAGGGAGGAGGAGGAAGCAGCAGCTTCTAATGTATTGGTTTTCCCAATGCCCTCAAGTGGTCCTGTGTTTTAACTGTCCTACCCCGTATTCCTACCTTATGCCCTTTATCTTGCTTCTTCCTTTGTCCCTGTTTGATCCCCCTGTTCCAGTGCTCCACCACCCACCTCCATCCATTACTATCTGTTCTGTTTTTCTTTCCAGGAGAAACCCTTCCCTTTTGTATAGTCCCTTTCCAGCTTTTTAGAGTCTCCATTGGGAAGTTCAGTATGATTTTAATAGGTCTGCCTTTGTATGTTTCTTGGTCTTTTTTCATTGAAGCTTTTAATATTTGTTTTGTTTTGTATTTGGTGTTTTGACTATTAACTGCCTGAGGGACTTTCTTTTCTGGTCCAATCTATTTGGTGTTTTGTATACTTCTTATACCTTGACAGGCTTCTTTATGTTAGGGAAATTTTCTTCTATGATTTTTTTGAAAATATTTTCTGTGCCTTTGAGTTGTGTTTCTTTTTCTTCTCTATTTCTATTATTCTTAGATTTGGTCTTTTCATAGTGTTGAAAATTTTCTGTATGTTTCGTGCCAAGATTTTTTTTGACTAAGCGATTCATTTTTTTTTTCTATTGTGTCTTCAATACCTGAGATTCTCTCGTCCATCTCTTGTATTTGTGAAACTTGCCTCTGAGGTTCCTGTTTGAGCTTCTAAACTTTTCATTCCAGATTTCCCTCAGTTTGGGTTTTCTTAATGATTCTGTTTCTTTCAAATCTGGAACTGTTTTCTTCCTTTCATTTCACTGTTTACTTGTGTTTTCATAGAAACCATTATAGAGTTATTAATTTCCCCTTTCAGGTCTTTGACCACATTCATAATAGCTACTTGGAGTCCCTGTCTTTGCTTCAGCTGTGTTGCATTTCTCAGGGCCTTCTGTCATAGTGTTTCTGGGTTCTGGTGAAGACATTGTTCTAGCAGCTATTGACTGTGTTTTTATGCTGGTGTCTAGATATCTGGGTTTGAGATGATTTTAATTCAAGGTGTTGATATCTGGTCTTTGTTGTGTGGCCCTTTCTGGATCTTAAAAGAGTGTGATAGGTGTGGGTTGCCTGAGTTCCTGCCAAGTGGGGCCACTGGCGGTCCAGGGTAGAATGTGGTTTTAGGAATGAGGGGCTGACAGCAAGGCTAAGGAGGGATGGGCTAGAATGAGGTGTGTGAAAGAAGATGCATGGAAGGAGGATAACTGGGTCTGCCAGGAGAGTGTGGATTCCCAAGGGAGTGGAGTCACCGAGGGAAGGCAGGCCCTTGCAGGTGCTCTGTAGCCAGGCTGGGGGTGAGACAGTGGTAGACAGGGAGGAAAGTAGCCATCACCTACTTGATTCCAGGCCTGCCCTGTCCGGCAGGTTCTTGGGTAAAGAGTGTCCCTGGGTATTGGAGGCTGACACAAGGATGGGGTGAGGGAGTGAGGCTGAGTTTGGTTAGGGTCTGTGGAGTCCCAGGGAATGGAGGCAGCTTGGGAATGCAGGCCTCTGCAGGTGGTTTGCTGGGGTTTAGCTTAATAATGGGGCTTCTGTTGTAGGTGAGTATCTTTTGGAGTTTCTTCTGCTGTTTTGAAACACCATGACCAAAAGCAACTTAAGGAGGAAAGAATTTATTTCACTTATATTTCTGTATCATAGTTCATCATCAAAGGCAGTCAGGGCAGGAACTCAACAGGGCAGGACCCTGGAGACAGGAGCTAATGGAAAGGCAACAGAGGAGTGCTCCTTAATGGTGCTTGTGGCTTGTCCAGTCTGCTTTCTAATAGAACTCAGGACCACCAGCCCAGGGATGGGTGCATAATGGGCTTGGTCTTCCCATATCAATTGCTTATTACAAAAATATCCTACAACCTTGCCTACAGCCAGATCTTATGGAGGCTTTTCTCAATTGAGGTTTCCTCTTTTCAGATGACTAACTTGTGTCTGGTTGACATAAAAACTAGCCAAGACAGTGAGGTCTACAAACTTAAGGCTTGTGTACTATTTTAATATAGTGCTACAGACATCTCATAAAGAATAGAAATTTACTGCACCTGGTTTGTGAAGTCTGGGAAGTCCAATGACAAAGCACTAGCAGAGTCAGTGTACAGTGAAGGCTACTTTCTGGGTGGTAGTTCATAATTAGCTGTATCTTCACTGTCTAGGGCAGTGGTTCTCAACCTGTGGGTAGCAACACCACTGGGGGGTCGACAACCCTATTATAGGAGTCGCATATCAGATATTTATCAGAATTCACAGCAATAGCAAAATTACAGTTATGAAGTCACAACAAAAATAATTTTCTGATTGGGGGTCACCATGACATGGGGTATATTAAAGGGTCGCAGTCTTAGGAAGGTGGAGAGCCACTGACAAGGATACAGGCTTTGCCAGGCCTGTTTTATAAAGACCAATGAATCCTTAATGAATTGCTCCAAAGCATCCACCTGCTCATACTATTGCTTTGGATTTAGGATTTCAGAATGTGAACACTGGGGCGAGAGGTTTAATCATAGCATTACGGGTATGTGTTTGAACATTGCCTTATTGGCTTTACAGCAATTTTGAACCAGGTTTAAATGACCAAAAGTAGGTCTTTTGTTTTGAAATTATATTTCAACTTTAGTAAGTTTTATGGATTTTTGTTTAAGAAATAGTACATTATCTATACTAGTATGCTACTTCCCTTCCTCTAGTATCAGCCAATATGTCCCGCGAAATTAGATAACATCACTTTTGAATAAAGGCATTTAGGTTGTTTTGCCCACTGTAGTTCCTATAGCTCCTGAACGCCAATGAATTTACTTATTATTGGGTGGGGTTTTTTTTCGAAATTTTTTTTGAAAAAAATTTTTTTTTGGTTTTTCAAGATAGGGTTTCTCTGTAGCTTTGGAGCCTGTCCTGGAAATAACTCTGGTAGACCAGGGTGGCCTCAAACTCACAGAGATCCGCCTGCTTCTGCCTCCTGAGTGTTGTGATTAAAGGCATGTGCCACTACTGCCCATCTGAGGTCACTCATTTTTATTGGCTCTGTTGAATTATAAATTTCTACCTTCAGCTCTGCTATGTTCATTTGATACCTTCTTTCTGAATAAGGAATTTTAATTTTTGAACATATCTAATGTGTGTTTTTTACAACTTATATAACCTATTTGGGGGATAAAAATTTAAGCACTAAGACAGACATCAATATTTTGGCTCATTTAATAGATTAATAGCTAGGTGATAGCCTTAAGTCAAAGGAATAAAAACTTATAGGTTAGTGTACTTTTCATTAGGCTCTATTTATCATTTAAAATAATGGATTCCATTATCATATGTCCATTTACATCTAGGATCTATTTGCTCATATTTCCCTCCCTTAACATCTCTTGTCTATTCCTTGCCCTGATAATAATCCCCTTCTTTCCGAATAGTCTTTTGAAGAACTTTCTTTAGATCTAGATTGCGCATACAAGCATATAATAAAATATAATATTTTTCTTTTTGAATCTATTTCACTTAACAAGATGAACTCATGTTCCATCTGTTTTCCTGCTAATGACATGATTGATTTTTCTTATGAATGAAGAATTCTAAGTCAACATACAAAAGAGAGGTATCTGCTTATTGTGGTGCTATGAGGCTCTTTTTCTAGATTAGGACAGAGGTGTTTACTTTCATCATAACTACTTAGTAAAATTGCTCACAGAAGTTGTGATCTCTGTCAGTTTTAGTCTTGGTACATTCCAGAAACAAGAATTCCTGCTAAGTGTTGTAACTTGAAGGGCCTGCTTGCTGGGGTTTCTGTCCTGCCCAGTTTCCACAGCTGGTTAGCCCCAAAGAAAATCACACAGAGGTCTCCAGAAGATTATAAACTGATTGGCCTGTTAGCTCAGGCTTCTTATTAGCTCTTGTAGCTTATATTAACCCATTATTCTTATCTATGTTAGCCACATGGCTCAGTACCTTTTTCAGCAGGGCAGGTCACATCCTGCTTCTTCGGTGGTCTGGGCAGGACTGGGGAGGAAAGAGCTTCCTTCTTCCCAGCATTCTTCTGTTCTCATTGCCCCACCTTTACTCCCTATCTGGTTGTTCCACCTATACTTCCTGCCTGGGAGGTAGAGATGGCAGATCTCTGTGAGTTCAAGGATAGCCTGGTTTACAGAGGGAGTTCCAGGAAAAAGATACACAGAGAACCTGTCTCAAAAAGCCAAAAGTTAAAAGTAAAAATAAAAGAAATAGAGGTTAAAATAAAGCCACGTAAAGATGAACAATACACAGAGAATCTTGATATTGTATGTTATTGTGCTGTCTTTGAATTGTTTGAGCACTGAGGAAAAAGCAACAGCTGCTAAAAGATATTTGCTTATAAATGCTGCTAAATTAATCCAAGATAGGTATTTTGAAAATACCTTGACTTTAAAATTGAAGTCAAAAGATATGTTACTTTAGAGAAGAGATTTTGCTTTTGTTTCCACAGGAAATGAGAGGCTGTGAATTCATTCTGAGTTAAGAAAAATCAGGTTTGATCAAGGAAGACCACCTAAGAAATCTCCTGTAGGAACAGATGGCCCGGATGTCAGAGTTCTATATCCAGAACAGATTCAAGATGCTGCCTGAAATGATCAAGCCTCACAGGATACTCCAGTCAGGACTTGATCATAACTCTAAATTTTCTTTAGGTCCCCATAAGATTATCAGCGCCCCCAACCAGCCGGAAGTAGCCTGGAATACTACGCCCACATTCCCAAAAAATGGACTATGGATATTTTCCTTTGTTTTTTTTTTTTTAAGAAAAGAAGAGAAGTGGTGTGGGAGAATTGTCTGTATTCTGTCAATCATGTTTTAAGTAAACGCTGATTGGCCAGGCAGGAAGTATAGGTGGGACAACCAGACAGGAAGTAAAGGTGGGGCAATGAGAACAGGAGAATGCTGGGAAGGAGGAAGCCCAGTCCTCTCCAATCCTGCCCAGACCACCAAAGAAGCAGGATGTGACCTGTCCTGCTAAAAAAGGTACTGAGCCATGTGGCTAACATAGATAACGAAAATGGGCTAATATAAGAAGCCTGAGCTAATGGGCCAATCAGTTTATAGCTAACGTAGATTCTCTGTGTGATTTTATTTGGGGCTAACCGGCTGTGGGAACTGGGCAGGACAGAAACCCCAACAAGCCCGGCCCTTCATGTTACAAAATGTGGTTCAGAGTGACTTGAGAAAATCACTAAGGAGTGACAGGCTCTGCCTTCTGAGATCACAAGTAGAGAATGAAAAGGCACAAGGCCAGTGGTACTCCTCATAGGTAGAGGAGACAGCTGGGAACAGGCTATTGAGTAGATACGAAGTATATGTCATTGTTCTTGTTTCATCATCATGGGCTAAAAACTTAGAAATACTTCAAACTGCAGAATCCTAAAGAGCTAGTAGACTTTTAGTCATTATGTGGAAAGCAACAACATGAGTACCATTATGTCCCAAAGAAACTCAGGACAAATGGCTAGCTGAGGTACTATTAGTATAGCAAAGTGCATGCTGGCCACTGGGGTCACTCAGTACCCTGGCACCTCTCAGCTCATCTCACCACACCCCTGTCTTAAACCTCTCAAGCCCAGTGGCTTTCCTTCTCTTCCCCCAGCTTCCCTTTTTTATAAAAGTCTGCCATTTTGGACACACATCCTCTTTTGTCCTCTTGGCCCTCTTGATTCCCTTCGCTGTCTATGGTCCCTCTCTGTCCGCTTTCCTTTCATGACCTCGTTCTGTCTACTGGCCATGTTCAGTCTGCTGTTTTCTCTCCTTACTCTGGACTCTTCCAGATGCCTCTGTCTGTGCTCTCCCTCGTATATACAATAAAAACCTCTGCAAACATACCTTGGAGTGGGCATGTCAAATACCAATTTGGCCTGACTTTCCGTCCCTAAAAGACAGTGAGACTGCTGAGGCTGCCAGAACGGAGCTCTGCTCCCCTCAAGAGCTGTACCTTTCACTTGTGGTTGGACATATGTATTATAATTTCACTTGTGGTTGGACATATGTATTATAATTTCACTTGTGGTTGGACATATGTGTTATAATTTCACTTGTGGTTGGACATATGTGTTATAATTTCACTTGTGGTTGGACATATGTGTTATAATTTCACTTGTGGTTGGACATATGTGTTATAATTTCACTTGTGGTTGGACATATGATGTATTATAATTTCACTTGTGGTTGGACATATGATGTATTATAATTTCACTTGTGGTTGGACATATGTATTATAATTTCACTTGTGGTTGGACATATGTATTATAATTTCACTTGTGGTTGGACATATGTATTATAATTTCAGTAATGGCATTGTTTCAAGTCTATCTTCTGTCTTTGTTTTTTAATTGCCCATTGTTTTGTTATGACTTTTTATTTTAGCTCTTTGATCATGTCTGTCACAAAGGGGCCAAAGACCATGATGGGTGGGTCCCTTTTGTGTTCATGAAGTGCTTCAGTGGTCTTTGTTTTGCTTTTGCTGACCCCTGACTTATAGATTCTCACATTTTGTGTTTAACATGCTGTACCATCTCTTAAGAAAATATTCTTAAGCATCACTAACAAAATCTAGCCTGATCTTACCCATATCATATTTATCATTACACACTTCCACCTTTTGCTCCCTTATAGGCAGAGCTACTGTATTATCCCTCTTTACTTTGCCATGCCCTTTCTTTTTATTGGGATGTTTGTTGCCTCTTCCTCAAGTTATTCTCTCTTAATTGTTCTCCCTTTCCTGGTGGCCCCTTGCTGTGTTTCTTTGGTTTGTTTCTATTTTAAATCAATGTCAGACCTACCTCTCCTTCTACTGGTTGGTTTCTCTGTTACCTGGCTCAGTTCTCATCAGATCACAAATAGACTCTGCACACCTAATTTTTCCCACAAAATAGGCAATTATTCTCCCTCTGTTATACAATTTTATGGCCATCGTAGTCAAAATAGCTCATCTTCACATTGTCGTTTCATTTTTCTTTTTAAAATCCAAGACTTGGTAGCAGCCCTTTCTGTGGTCCTAATATTTGTTTCGTTAATCCCAATAGTGGGAGGAGAATCACATGGTCAAATTAATTAAAGTGAGCAATTAATTAAAGCAAGCTTTTTTTTTATTCTTGTAAATAGGATGCCTCCCACAAGGGTGGGATTTGAAAGGTCAGCATTAGGTGTGAGAAGACAAGGCTTTATAGCTCAGGGGTAGGAGGTTTCCAAATGGGGGATTTGGTGGGCAAAATAGGTGGGGTAACAGGAGCAGAACATAAGCAAGTTATTCCTAAGAGAGTGGTTGTAAGGTGGGCATAACAAGGTAGTCAAAGCAACAAGTAGGCATAGGTGGTTGTATAACTTTTGAAATAACGGGAGATTGTTATACTTTTTGAAACAAAGACATGATTGCCATTCCTGGAACAGGCGATACAGAACCATTTGTAGTTAAGGTTACAGGTGGGGCATAGCCCAATCTTTGGAAATCAGAAGTTTAACAATAAACAGGAATGAACCTACTTTGTCTTTAATTTAGATAAGATGGCTTTTAAGCCTAAAATGGAGGCAGGGTAGTTCTGTCTCTTCTGTAAACACCTTCAGTGAACATTTTAATTAACCTTGACCTATTCATGCTGAAATGGTTATCATCTCTTCTCAAACTGTATTTCTGTTGTCTTTTTTCTTCAGATTATCATCTCCTGTTCATGATTGTAACCAAGCACCAAATGACAAAAAGAAGTGCTTCAAATTTTTCTAATGAATAGATGAATTAGTGAATAAGTTTGGAAGACATTTGTAGAATGTCCAGAAGCCAGTTTCGAAGTAGTTAATGTGTCATCTTAGTTTTAACTTTGGTATTCCTGATGTATTGATGTTTACATCTCCATCTTTTTTGTTTGTTTGTTTTTGAGACAGGGTTTCTCTGTGTAGCCTTCGCTGTGCTTGAACTCGCTGTGTAAACAGGGCTGGTCTTGAACTCACAGAGATCTGTCTGTCTCCGCCTCCTGGGTGCTGGGATATTAAAGGCGTGCCCCAACACTGCCTGACCTCCAACTATCTTATTATAGCCACTTGTGTATTTATCTAATTCTTTATCCACATCTTCTGACATATTCGTTTGGTGGTAGACCTTTTGACACACATCAATTTTAAACATCTACGAAAAATGTATCAAATATTGGTTAAAAATGAACAAGTTTTTAGTATTTGTGTAAGCCAGGATTCAGTGAAATCACTGGATTAGACCACTCTGTGGGAAGATAGGAAGTTTTATTGGGAAGTCAACCATGAGGCTGTCTCTTGGAGGATGGGTAGAGAGAAGAGCAAAAAGCAAAGCAAACCTTGTCTATTTTTTTTTTTTTTTTTGCATTTGTGTGTCTGTCTTTTTTTTTTTTCCATA
>PVIU01015174.1:0-12769 GCA_004026605.1 Ondatra zibethicus
TATGAGGAGCATGCCCCATTGGGAGGCAGGTGTCAGATCCCCTAGAGGTGAAATTAAAGCCAGTTGTGAACTACCCATGAATACTGTAGAATTCAACTCAAGGTCCTCTACAAAAGTACAATGAGCTCCTAACTTCTGAGCCATCTCTCCAGCCCCTGATACATTATTTTTAAGAGTATCTTAAAGCATAAGTAATGGGAGCTGGAGCAAGATGCATGGAGCAAATGCAACAAGTCACTTAAGACTTGTGCAGCTCAGCAGCCATGCTTAGGTTTGGCCTGTGCGAAAGACCATAATGATAAAATAACCCTTTGCTTTGACAGTAGGGATGTTAATGCAGACTAAAATGATGCTCTACAAAGGCGTGCCCACAAACTCCAGTGGCCAACAGTTCTAGAGGGAGTCCCTAGCTATGTTATCGCAATTAAGCCCATCTCCTCACCCGATATTGGCTGTCATCTATCAAATTCATTTCAAGAAACACCTTGTGCTGGCTAGTTCTAAATCAACTTAACACAAGCTAGAGTCGTCGGACAGGAGGGAGCCTCAATTGAGAAAATGCCTCCAGAAGATCTGGCTGTAGGCAAGCCTGTAGGACATGTTCTTAATTAGTGATTGATGTGGGAAGGCCCAGTCCACTGTGGGTGGGGCCACCCCAGGATGGTGGTCCTGAGTTCTATAAGAAAGCAGGCTGAGCAAGCCATAAGGAGCATGCCAGTAAGCAGCCCCCTTCATTAGTTCCTGCCTCCAGGTTCCTGCTCCGTTTGAGCTCCCATTCTGACTTCATACAAGACAGGATGATGAAAAGTGATGTGGAAGTGGAAGTCAAATAAACCCTTTCCGCCTCAAGGTGCTTTTGGTAATGGCACTTCACCCCAGCAATAGTAACCCTGATTAGGGCCCACTTCCTCTAAAGCGCTCCCCAACAAGGGCTAGCAAGACGGCTCAGTGGGTAAAGAGCTTGCCACACAAGCCTGACAATCTGAGTTTGATCCCCAGAACCCACATAAACTTGAAGGAAAAAAAAACAAATCATGGAAGCTGTCCTCTGACCTACACACACACACAGAGAGAGAGAGAGAGAGAGAGAGAGAAAGAGAGAGAGAGAGAATAAGTGATTTTTAAAAGGAGTAGCAAGATGGGGGAGTCTGGGACAATCCTAGACTACACTGTGAGAATAGACCAGCCTGGGCTACAGAGCAAGCAAGACCCTGTTAAGGTGTCCCCCAAGCCATCCTTTCCCTGTGTCCCGCAGAGCAAGGCATGCACTCCTTCAACTCTTCAGCTGCTTGCCTACTTCTCTTGCAGCTGTGCAGCCCTTTCAGAGAATACACCTTATTTCACTGCTTTGTACCTCACAAGCCACACTGCCCAGATCCTAACACTCACTGCAAGACACTATAGTATTCAATGCCACCTGCTTGCCCACCAGAAGACTCTAACCCCAACCCCCAATATCAGAAGACTAGTTATATCCACAGGTCTCAAAGTGCAGCCTGAGCATCTCTGAGCATCCAGGAGATGTTTCCAGGGGCCATGAGGTCTCCTTCAACCACTTACTGTGTGAAGTAAGCCTTCAGACACTGCAACACAAATTGAAAGCGTCAAAGACACTCTTGTGTTCTTCCACGAAGACATTAAAGACTGGAGCTGGGTCTGGAAGCCAAGAATGATGGCACGCACCCATAATCCCAGCATTCAAGAGGCTGAGAGAGATGAATCAACAATTCAAGGCCAGAATGGGCTACGTGAGCAGACCCTGTCTCAAAAAAACCAAAGTTGTGAAAGATTTGAGAAAATTAAGAAACTCAAAGGAAGAAAAAAAGGGAAAAAGGAAACTAAGCTGAGATTGCACAAGACAAAGAAGATTTTGTGACTCTATGGAACGTGCACTACTAAACTGGATCTTAGAAAATGCACTGGCGGATAAGCAAATGGAATTCAGAGAATATCGGAAAATTAGGTGATGACGTCAATGTTAATTCTACTGAGTTATTTGCTTAAAATAACCCACGGAAACAATTTAAACAATATACTTCAGCTGGTCCAGTTTGCCTAGCATGCAGACGCTCTGGCTTCAATCCCAAGCAACACATAAAACTGGGCAAGGGACTGGAGAGATGGCTCAGCAGTTAAGAGCACTGGCTGCTCTTCCAGAGGACCCGGGTTCATTTCCCAGCACCTACGTGGCAGTTCACACCTGTCTGGAACTCTAGTCCCAGAGCTTCTGACATCCTCACACAGACATGCATGCAGGCAAAACACCAATAAACATTAAAAAAAGAAAAGCTTTAAAAAAAAAAAATCTGGGCATGGTGGCTCTTGCCTAAAATACCAGCACTGAGGAGGTTGCAGCAAGACCAGAAGTTCAAGACTATGGGGTTTGGGAGAGGGCTTAGTCGGTCACCAGGTGCCTGCTGAACCGAAGCACAAAAGCTTTGAGTTCAGATGTCCAGAACCCAGGCTAGACTCAATAGCTGTCTTACTTTTCTGTTTACACAGAGCACAGGATCAAACTATGGGCTTCCTGCATGCTAGGCGGGTTACCAAATGAGCTAGATCTATAGCCCAAGAGACTGTCTGGCCCTTCATTGACTTGATCCTGGGTCTCACCAAATGGGGAAGACAGAATGTTGCATACCCTAGAAATTCTGGGATGCGCCCAAGACCGTGGGATGCACTAGGAAAAGTTAACCATTTCAAGTTACTTTAGATGTAATACTAAACTCTGACTCAGGTCTCCAAACCCATCTATCCTCAATTCTCAGCAAATTTCACTCTTACATAAGTTGCACATTTATACTTAATGAGTACCCAAAAGCCTGAGCCCTTTGAACAAGGTCATCTTTTCACAGAGGATCAGCTCAGAGCCTAATTTGAAAAGTTAGTCCATCTGTAAAACCCTGGCAAGAGCTGCAGTTAATATTAATTAAGAAAAGAAACAGGTTCCTTCTTTAACATCTTTTCTTTAGTCAAGCAAATGGAACTTTTCCAATTCTTTTACCCTTGAGATACTAGACTCCAATATTAAAAGGAGCCTGTTTTTTTAACACCACTATCTGAGCCTTAAAACGGGATCTTTATATCCTTCAGATAAAACCTAGCGAAGAAAGCTATCTCAAATTATCAGAGTTCGGCGGGGGGGGGGTTGTTGTTCCTTCTGAGACACATTTTTCCCATGTGGCCCTAGCCCAGGTTAATCTGGACCTATCTACTTCAACCTTCCATGTACTATACTAATATTACAGGTGTGCACACCAGGCATGCATGGCGTTAGGATTCAAACCCACCAGTACTTTGTCAGTGCTGGGCAAGCACTCTACCAACTGAACTACATTCCCGCTGCAAATAGAATTGTTTGAATGGGATTCATTCTATAGTGTACCAGCTCTGTATGTGCAAGCATGCATAAGTGCTTACACACATACACGTGTGGGTGCTATGGGTGGAAGAGGGGGGAGCTAACACTCCCCGTTGAGAGAATGCAGGGCTCAGGTATTTGCAACTTAAGGCAAGTCTTTTCTATTTCTTCACAGTGTGTGCGAAGAAAATACAAGCTGAAGACCTGGAGGTGGGTCCTCAAAGAAGGTATTTGATAAGCCTCAGCCTGCATAGCTTCAGGCAGTTCAGGAAAGGCCAAGGGAAAAGCAACTCTCGAGAAGAAAATCTCAAGTCCTTTGTAAGCATCACTCTTAACCACAATCCAAAACTCCTCAAACCGGAGCAGGCTGTGTAAACTTCTGGTACAGCACACACACAATCTTATGACGGGACTTTTACCTTTAGTACAGGCGACATGAACCCTTTCTTGCTGCATTATAGTTTGCCAGACCCCAATTTCAGGGGTAAAACACATACTATCAGGAGAAGGTAGAGTAAGAGGCACAACACTATTAAGCTGCTCCAACTGGCACGTGCCTATAATCCTAGACCTGGTAGCTGGGTAGTTCAAGAGTTCAGGTTCGGCCTAGGCTACTTGGAGAAGTTAAAGGCCAAGCCTTTAACATACACAGCCTCATCTAGATAGATAGATAGATGGATAGACAGACAGACAGACAGACAACTTTTTAGGGAAAAGAGAACTTAATGTACATCATTTTCTTAAGCAATGTGATTATGATCAGGCACACTACCCCAGTGGATATGCGGCCAGTGGATGAAGCAGACAGCTACAGACAGGCCTTCAGTACTCAATCAACATGGTAAGTGCAGAGGAAGGAGGTGGATCCTGCGGGCCAGCGAGAAGACTTCCTTCTCCAGAGCACTGAGGTCAGATAGGCCCTTTCCTGCAGGGCAGCGTTCTGCCAGCCGGGACTGTGACTGCAGGAGGCCAGCCATGTAGGCAGGAGCCTGCCCAAATAAATCCCGGCTGTAGCAGATGGCCTGAGCTTACTTCCCAATTGAAATCTGCTACTGACTTCCTGGGCGTCGCTGTGTTTCGTCATCATCTTCAGACTTCAACTATAAACTGTATAATTCCGAAGGGTTCTTGGCTTCCCTGGGAGGTTAAAAGCAAGCAGCAGGTGGGTGGCAGGAAATAAAAATCCTGCATAATCGTGTTCTTACTTACAAGACAGAGTGGTTCCTAAGACTCTCACAGAGACCTCTACTACAAAGAGTGTGTGACATCACACACACCACTAGAAACAAGCCACTTTCAAAACAAATCGCAGTCTTTTCTCTCTTCTTTCCCTGGTCAAGTTTTTTAATTAGTTAATGGGAGAGATAAAAAGAGTGTGTGTGGGGTGATTCTCCAAAACATTTAAGTCACTTTTAACTTACTATGTGAGAAAAGGGTAGAGGAATGAAGGCATTTAAAGAATAGAAACCCTGCCGGGTAGTGACTGCACGCATTTAATCCCAGCACTTGGGAGGCTGGATCTCTGTCAGTTCAAGGCCAGCCTGGTCAACAGTGTGTGAGTTCCAGGACAGCCAGGGCGCCAGGGCTACATAGAGAAACCCTGTCTTGACGGGGGGGGGGGGGGGAGAACTATAGAAATAAAACTTCAGAACAGAGGAAAATTAACTGGTATTTTAAAAACTGAGAACTGGGCAGAGTGTGGTGGAACACACCTTAATCCCAGTCTTAAACAGGCAGTGGTAGGTGGATCTGAGTTCCAAACCAGTCTGGTCTACAGAGTGAGACACTGTCTTAAAATTAAAGTAAAAACTAAAAAATGATAGGGATGGAGAGGTGGTTCGGTGGTTAGGGACCTGCATCCAGTTTCTGGTATCCATAACCATCTGTTTCCTCTAGTTTTGGGGGACCTGATGCCCTCTTTTGACCGAGGTAGGGACCAGGCATGAAAATGGTTCACATACAGATGAAATATTCATACATATAATAAAATAACCCTTTTTTAAAAAATGAGAAGAAAAGACAGCCAAGTAAAAAGTTAGTAGAGAAAGAAAGCTATCTCCTCTCTTAAAGTTTTTTACTTGTTTGTTTGTGTGTTTTTCAACACAGAGTTTCTCTGTAGCTTTGGATCCTGTCCTGGAACTAGCTCTTGTAGACCAAGCTGGCCTTGAACTTAAAAGATCCAGCTGCCTATGCCTCCCAAGTGTTGGGATTAAAGGTGTGCGCCGCCAGCACCACCACCCGGCTCTTAAAGCTCTTTTAAAAAAGTGAAAAGGGGGCCAGGTGTGGAGGGAGGCACAGGCCTTTAAACTCAGCACTCTGGAGGTAGAAGCAGATGGATCTGTGTTTGAGGCTGGACTGATCTCTATAGCTAGTTCCAGTATCCAGGCTACGCTAATACAGTGATAACATAGTTCAGACTTAAGGCTGAGGAGCAACCAGAAGTCTTTGCCCTCATGTGCAGCAGCCAGGAGGCTGCCTTCCTTCTCCACCCAGGGAGGAACATCCTCAAGGGATGCATCTCCTCAATCAGACTGCCCTGACCAGCAAGCTGCCAGATTTCACCACCTGCCTCAGTATGCAGACCATCAACTATAGGTAGTAAATGGTGACCTTGAAATCAAATGCATGGCCTTTGAGTGAAGCCAGTCGGCCTAAAGCCAACAATAAAGGTGGCTACCGCTACTGCCCATCTAAAAAAGGGCCACTAGTCCAGCCACTGAGGCTCACTGTAAAACTCTTTCATTCCAGAAGTCCAGAGGATGCTATGAAATGGGCTGGACATTACGCTAGCCTTGTCTCAGCTTCCATAGTCTCATCTAGAAGTCCACCCCTACACACAAGCCGTCAGGTTGCCCCCTCCCAAACTGTATTCCAAATTCTGAAAGACTACATTAGAAAAGGAGAGAGGCAAATACTGGAGTACATTAAACAAGGAGACCGGGAGGCTCGTAGCTCAGGAGTACGGTCTAGCTAGCATTCACATCCGCATGAAGTTCGATCCTCAGCAGAGAAAAAAGAATCTAACTGGGGGATGGGGTCCCCAGCTGAGACAGAAGAACGCCTAGTAACTTAAAAAGGCCCTATCGTAAATCTAAGGGCTGGGTGAGAAGGCTCCAAGTATAAAGGCGCTTGACACTTACACTGAGGACCTAAGCGCCACAGGCACAATGATAGGAACCACACTCACATACAAGTAAGATTTTAAATTTTAACTTAAAACCAGTTTTGAGTGTCGTTCAGGGGTGTGATAACTGCCTAGCCTATTCGAAGGCCTGAGTTCAATCAATCCTCAGTGATGGGGCCAAAGGGGCCGCACGCGAGGTAACAAAAACAATCTAAACAAAATACACATAAACGCTTCCATCTCAGACACAGGTTAAGAGGGAAGGTGCCCCGGGAATCCAAATAAAGATTGGCTTTTATAACCTGCTTCACAGGAAGAATAAGCAGCCTTCCGGATCCTTAAAGTGGTTCATTTCAATCTGCTTTCCAACCTTGTCCTCCACCCACCTGCTCATACTTAACAGACGCTTCTGAAATGCAGATTTAGGAACAATTAGTCCATAAGGAGCAACAACCACTTGGACACAGGTGAGAACAGAGCTAGAGAAGGCCCTCACGCTTCATAAGGGAGTTGCTAATTACGCTCATCTGCATCCTAGAAGGGTAAGCGCCCCGCAGTTCCTCCCTAGTGCTTCGCCTTCTCACGCTTATTCCTTTGGAACCGGCAGCCGAAGAAGAGGGGAGAGGGAGAATTTGCAAGACTAGGGAGAGATGGGGCAATCTAGATCGCCAACTTCACCGCACCCGCCCAGGGACAGTCTCAAAAGGCCATTGGCAGAAAGGCTGAACTCAAAAATGCAATTTATCAGAACGAGTCTCCGGGTCTCCAGGCGGCCAAGTAGAGCTTGAGGAGGAGGGGAGTTGGCGGGGACAGTTTGCCGCGGACGCCTGCAGCGACCACAGGCCTTTCACCGCCTTGCAGCGCTTGGCTGCAGGCCGGAGCGCGCGCGGGGGGCCGTGGGGGAGCGCGCCGCAGAGTCCCAGAGCGCCGGCGGCCGCGACTCCCACAGGTGGGCGGCGCGCGGTCCCCAGCTCCTCGCGGCTCGGCAGGACCGCAACAGGGGACCCAGGGTCTCTGCACAGGGGAGGCGGAGTGAGAGGCCGGTGAGGGATCCCGCCGAGCGGCTCGCGTTCCTGCGGCCTGGAGCGCGAGGTCCTCCCCACGCGCGAGCGACCGGTGCAGTCGGAGGAGCTGCCGGCCAGCCTCGGCCTCCTCCGGGCGCGGTTAAGCCGCGCGGGCGGGCGGCTGGCTGCATGCGCCGCGGCACGTACGAGCCCGCACGGGCACACGCGGACGGGCGGGGGCAGGGCGCCGGCGCCGAGGGGGACCCGTGCCCGTGCCCGCCCCGCTCCCGGCCCTATCACCTCGCCGAGCTCGTCTCCACCCTCGCCCCCCTGCCCCAGCCCCTCACCCGTGCTGGCCTTGAGGTTCTCCCGCAAGAAGTGGCCGCTGGAGAGATGCTGGAGGCCAAAGTTCTGGGCGATCCTCTGGCATACGGTGCCCTTACCCGAGCCGGGCGGCCCGAGGATGACCGCGCGCAGGAGTTTGGAAGCCATGGCTTTGGAGGGGAGGAGGTGGTCTGGACGTCAGCCCGCGCACTTGGCCCGACAGCCCCTGCCTCGGTACCCTCCGCACGCGGGGATTTGCCTGCCACCCCTATAGGGGGAAGGAGAGGCTTTTTAAGACAGCCCCGCCCCTCAGCCCCGCCCTCCGCCACCTCCTCGCCCCGGGCCACGCCGGTGCAGTGCTGCTGGGGCCCTCGCCCAGCGAGCTCGGCCCTCTGGGGTCATAGGTCAGTTAGACCCACCCGGGTCCTTCCCTGACCCCAACCCAGACGCGCGAACCCGGGGAGCCCCTGTCGGTCCCCGCACGTGGGCTGAGCGCGAGCCTCTCGCCGACCGCATCTTGGTGACGGTCGCATCTCCAGAGTGGCCACCGCCTGAAACTAGGCGTGGGGGGCCTCCGCCCCTAGCAGCCGGAGAGAGACACACCTCGGGGAAAAGGAGCGCGGCCAGACTTAGGCAGGATCCCGCTGGGCGGCGCCGTCTCTGCCCGGCGCGGCTGGCCGCGCGGGACTCGCTTCTTACGTAAGCCGGGAGCCGGCTCCCAGCTACAGCCACCGCGCCCCCTCCTCTCCCCTCCTGTCGCGTCCGGGGGCCAGGCTGAGGCTGCGGGGGCGAACAGAGATGGAGACGCCCAGAGAGATAGGAACTGCCTGGGGACCCAATCTATTGTCAAGGGGAAGGAAAAACACAACTTGTTGAGCGCCTACTCTGGGTCCAATGCAAGGCTGTGTGATATTATTACGCAACCTTTGCAGGTACGGATGGAGAAAGGCTTGGAATACGAACCATTCATTCATATACTTTAGCAATGTTATACGTTTTAACCCATGTAGGGGAGTCGAACCCCCTGAGACTATCCCTTAAACCAGGGTAGCTTACACCAGTATTCACAGCAGGTACTGGAAAGAGAATAAAAAGTTGTGGGCGGGCCTGAACTACTTTTTGATACCGGGTCTCAAAAAAAAAAAAAAAAAAAACTCTTGTGCACCTAACGCTGTTTTGTGTGTTTGGTATACAACAATGACAATTCCTGTCCCCATAATTGCAAGCGCAGTTCTGAACCCTTGGCAGACTCCAAAACCCAGCGCTCTGGAAATGAGAAATAAAAGGATGTTTTTTGCTTGTGCTCTTATAGTCAGATGATTCCAGGAGCTCTGTGCCCAGGATGCACTATTCCCAACTCTCTACTCACCAACTCAAACAGGCTTTTTTTCCTCGCCCTTCACATATGCAGCTCATACTGCAGCTTGCCTCTGCTTTTGTTTTGTTTGAGTCAGGGTTTCACTTGTAGCCCAGGCTGGTCTTGAACTCACCATGCTATTACTACAGCTTTCTTAACACCAGGATTACAGGAAAGGGTCACCAGGCCCTTCTGCTTCCTCACTCATTTCTGTTTCCAAGTTACACTGTAGGACCCAGCCATGACAAGCTCAATAGAGGCTGAGTCTCAGTAGTTTACCCTAAGGCAATACCAGGTTCCAAAAAAGACCACCCAGGCACCACCCAGAAACAGACCATCCAAAGGAAATTCCTAACATTCCAACTATTGCAGATAGGATCACCTGCCAGCACACACCCATTGCTTCTTATCAGGACACCCCTAGACAAATGTCAGCCAACTAGGGGTCCTGACCTTAGAAATCCCTCACCCCCATCTTTGGGCTACTACAAAAACCCAACCCTAACTGAGCTCGGGGCTCTCTGACCACTCCAATACGATGAACACACAGAGTATTCAAGTTTGCAAACGTGTGTAAGAATAAAGTCTCAGCTGGGCGATGGTGGCCCACGCCTTGAATCCCGGCACTCGGGAGGCAGAGGCAGGTGAATCTCTGAGTTCGAGGTCAGCCTGGTCTACAAGAGCTAGTTCCAGGATGGGCTCCAAAGCTTCAGAGAAACCCTGTCTCAAAAATCCAAAAGAAAAAAAAGCTCTTTGCTTTTATATACAGGAAGGACTCTGTGATCTGGGCATAACATTATGAAAGCCCTCAGTTTCCACCCCAAGTACTGGGATAATCCCTGGCAAACCTGTCTTCCGTACCCTTCTATTTCCTCTGCAGTTACTAGAAATCCTGCTAAACTAAAAGCCCATTTCCGTTACTTGCCCACTTTGGTGGGTCACACCTCCCTAAGGATTGGGCCTTCCTTGCAAGAATCCTTTGCAGAGTTCTCCTCATGCTATCCGTAACTCAGAGCTGGTGAGGAGCACCGTGGGGACACCATGAGAAAGAGCCCATGATTCCTGGCTGTTGTTTGTCTTCCTGGAGGCAGGAGACAGCCTGAGGCGGTGTCTTGCCAACCCAGATCCCCTCATTGCCATTCCACACACAACCCTGGCAAGACAACACACTCAGGCCACCAACCCCTCTGCCAACATTTGTTCCACAGACTCATTTCCTGAAATATCCCAGCGTGCTATATGCCTTATTCTGAGAGCTCCTTTAGTGATCTTTTTGCTGAAGAACAAAGGAAACCCCAAAGCTGGGCTGTGAGGGGGCTTAAATCTCTCATGTTCCTGCCATATGCGCTTGTAATAAATAGCTGATCGTTCTTTACGGGGATTGTCAGACAAGAGCGCACATCAGATCCACCTGGAGAGCTTGTTAAAACATGTTGCTGAGGTCCAGGGAAGTGGCCCGCTTATAAAGTGCTCACCACAAAAGCATGAAGACCTGAGTTCAGTACCCAGCACCCTTGTATAAAAGCTTGGATACAGTGCCTGGAGGTGAAGACAGGGGGTCCCTGGGGCTTATTGGCAAGCTAGTCTAGCCAGATTGGTGAGTTCCAGGTTCAATGAGTGATCCTATCTCAAAATATAAGGGTGAGGGAGCATCTTCCCTTGTCCTCCATTCAACTCTGATAGTTGCCACAGTGATAATGGTGCTGGTGGCCAGGAATTTAGCTGCCTGTCTCCAGTGAACCCTGAAAGACAACTGGCAAACAGAAGTGCTTTTTGGAGAAAACAATTTGAAACTGTTCACTTTGACATGATTTTGAAGAAACACAAACCTGATTTTATCTCCTGATGGCTCACAACTTTAATTCTAGCACTGGAAGAGGCAAGTGAATCTCTTGAGTTCAAGGCCACCCTGGTCTAGAGTGTCTTCTGGGACAGTCAGGGCTGCATAGTGACACTCTCTCTCTCTCTCTCTCTCTCTCTCTCTCTCTCTCTCTCTCTCTCTCTCTCTCTCTCAGACACACACAGATCCCAGTATAGGGTATGAAGAGATGTCTCAGCAACAGTTAAGAGTACTGGCAGCTTTTTCAGAGGACCCAGGTTCCATTCCCTAAACCCACATGGCAGCTCACAACCATCTGTAACTCAAGTCTCAAGGGGCCTGGCCTCCTCAGGTACCACCAATGCGTGTGGTACACAGACATACATGCAGGCAAAATACCCATCCACATAAAGTTTAAATAAAATTGTAAAACCCAATAGGAAATTTACTTTTTATGTTTTTTTTTTGTGACAGGGTCTCTAAATAGCCCTGGATAGCCTGGGCTAAGTATGTAGATCAGGCAGGCATGGAAATCACAAAGATCCACCTGCTTCTGCTTCCAAGTGCTAGGATAAATATGCTGTTAAAAATTGAAAGAGTGGGTGGGTATAGTGGTGCACACCTTTAATCTTGGCACCAGAGAGGCAGAGGCAGGCAGATCTCCGAGTTCATGGACAGCCAGGGGTATATAGTGAGACTCTTGTCTCCAAAACAAAGGAGGGAGGGTGGCAAGTAAAATTCTTTAAATATTCTTTAAAATTCTGTATGTATATGTGTGTAAGCATATGTATATGTAACATATGTGTGCAGGTGCCCTCAGATGCTGGAAGAGTGTATTGGATTCCCCAAGAATTAGAACTAGAGGCAATCGTGAACTATCTGATTTGGGTTCTGGAAACCAAATCCCGGTCCTCTGTGTAATGGTCTGTCCTGTCCCTTTGAGAGACAAGACCCCCTTCATAATCCACTAAATAAATACCTGCTTTCTCTGCATGGTGCAACTGTGTCTCTTACCCACCTAACGGCCTAAGGGCTCCCTGCCTGGGACTGGCTGCCTTCATGGCCCACCACTTTTCCTCAAACTATCCCTGACACCACTACTGCTGATTCCATAGAAACCGACAAGATTGGTCAGATCCGCGAAGGTGGCTGTTTTCAATTCCAGTGCCTTTGTTCCCTGCGGTGGCTTGTGGTGTGGTGGCTCAGCAACAGGACAGATCATGCCTCTAGGTCTCTCTTGTTCTTATGTTTGAAACATCCGTGGCTCAAAAAAAAATGTGGCTTTTCCATACAACATGTGACTGCTGCCATCCCTTGTGCAGCAGCTAGGTACATAAGGACTTCCCCAAAGTTGAATAAATGGCTTTCGGCTGATCTCCTTTCGAATGACCCAGGTCTCTTGTGTGTTCTTTCAATCTCCAGGCCCTTGCCCGACTCACGTGTACAGTACAGTGGCGCGCGAACTGTACTGAGAGGGTAACACAGAATCGGGTGTTACAATCAGTGTTTTTGATCTTGGCCATTCTTACAGGTGTAAGATGGAATCTCAGAGTTGTTTTGATTTGCATTTCTCTGATGACTAAGGATGTTGAACATTTCCTTATGTGTCTTTCAGCCATTTTAGATTCCTCTGTTGAGAGTTCTCTATTTAGGTCTGTGCTCCATTTTTGTATTGGATTATGTGATCTTTTGGTGTCTTGAGTTCTTTGTATATTTTGGAGATCAGACCTCTGTCTGATGTGGGGTTAGTGAAGATCTTTTCCCATTCTGTAGGCTGTCG
>PVIU01015174.1:12869-49395 GCA_004026605.1 Ondatra zibethicus
TGTCCTTTGCTTTACAGAAGCTTTTCAGTTTCAGGAGGTCCCATTTATTAATTGTTTCTCTCAGTGTCTGTGCTGCTGGGGTTCTATTTAGGAAGTGGTTCCCTGTGCCAATGCGTTCAAGCGTACTTCCCACTTTCTCTTCTATAAGGTTCAGTGTGGCTGGCTTTATGTTGAGGTCTTTGATCCATTTGGACTTGAAGATTCTGTAACTTATCTATACCCAGTAAACCGCCCTCAACTGCTCAGAGATCTGGGGAATATGGCATTTAAATATTTAATTATTAAAAACCCTTTCATAACGAAAAGAGACAGGTAGGTTCCTAGCAGCAGCACTCAATTTCCTCCAAAGAAGACAGAAGACAATGGACACAAAACAACATCCATCCGCAATTCATCTTAACTGCCAAGCACCAATCACTGGGAAAAACTGCCTTTATCTAAACTGAAGATCTCCAGACAGTAGACAGAATTGCTGGAATTGACAGCCTAGCTGCTCAGGTCAAGGTAGGCTTGTCTTCCTAAAAATTTCTTAGTCCACAGGATCTTCTGGAGCCTGGCAGGCCCTATGCTAAACAACAAAAGGCAAATACAACCCTCAGTGACCATGGAGGACCCTAAGGAGTAGTTCTAGGAGCCAACCAAGTAGGTTCTCTGTTTTTTTAATCAGTAACTCAAGTAAAATTTTATCCTTCTCAAAGAGCTCTGATGCAGTTTGCAGCTGAGAGGTTTTGTTGGTTTAAAAGGACAACCTCCCCAAACAAATTTTAGCAAAATACAAATACAAGTTATTAAGGTGTGAGGAAAAGTGCACGCTATCAAATTTTTCTCTCATGCTGCCTTTAGTAGTCTTAAAAATACTTTTTATTGTGGAAAAAATATCTGCCACATGCTTGTCATGGCTGGGTCCTACAGTAGCCGCTTGAGTTTGAGGTTGTGAGTCCTGGGGATAGATACATCCTCATTTTCCTTTCTCTAACATCATAGCTGAACTTTGCTAACCTTGAAACTAGAGAGCAAGTTAGTAGGTCAAAGACACCCGAAGGAGAACATCCAGATTCCAGGTTCCCAGGTTTACATTAAAATTACCTTCATTTGTCTGTCTTGTCAGGAACCGTATTTAGAAACTTACAATTGTTTTTCTCGCTCCAGAAGATGCCTATCTCCACGAGCTCTCTTCATTGTGCTGTCAACTTTCTCCCCTCTAATCTGAACAGGCACATCAATCTTTTCCCCTCTAACACATTGAGCAGTGTCTGAAGCCACAGACTCTGTGTCCTCTTGATTGATAAGATATCAGTCTTGCCTTCTGTTTGGTTAATCCCACTGATGGAGAATAAGACCACTAGATTAAAGCCAAATTTGTAGCAAGCTTTCTCTGCCTAGATCCATACCCAAGTTCCTGGGAAATATCCCACAATCAAGTATGGCAAGGGATTAAGAAGGAAAACCCTTAATTCATTGCATTTCCCATCAGGTCCAACCAGGGGTAAGCATACATCCTGACATACTTCCTACCTGTAAACCCACTTGTTTATCCCGCCCACTTGTGATCAAGCACATCCAGTATAGAGGGGACAAACAAACTTGTTCAGGGGAGTGAAAACATGTGGCTTGCTATCTCCCATAAACAATAGCCTCCAGCATTTTAGGAACTATCTGTCCTTGGGCAAGGGGCTTGCAGATCATATCCTGTTTTATTTCATGGATCTTTAAGGCATAGTAATTAAAACTCAAAATATAACTTTGAATCTCACATTCCCCACTTTGAGTCATACCCTGAGTCAAATCCTTGACTCTGGGATGGATACCTGTTTATATTGAGATATAATAACCATCAGCTTAATGATACCCTGAGAGGAATTATCATTTAGTTAAGATATTAGTGATGTAAAAGCAAATAGCAATTAGCAGAAGCAGAAGGGCCAAAGGCCCTATGATGGCTGACAGAGTTAATATCTATAAAGAACCTGTAAATGAGAATGAGGTGGTGTGGGAGGTCCTTCTGTCTATTTATTGCTTTTATTGGTTAATAAATATAGAAATGCTTTGAGCTTATAGCAGGGAAGAAAAGAACTAGGCAGGGAAAACCAAACTGAATGTTGTGATTTAATTAATACAGTTTCTGTGTGTTCATTTCTGGTCTAAGCTAGCTGGGCAGCCAGGAACCTATAAGCAGCCTTCCTCCAACAGATTGGCAGCTCCTTACAACAATTGGCATGCCAATGTGGTAGACTAAAATCTACATAAAACCTGAGAAAGCTTAAAAAGGAATTTTAGACACAAAAGAACAGAGTTAAGCATGGTTTGATAGCGGCATTTTCTTGGGTGGGCTCTGTTTGCTAGAAGCAAGCAGAGGCATGACTCATTTAAGAGAGGTTTTCCTGATTCAGTGGTAGCAGGGAAAAAAAGCTATAGTTTTGAAATACCTGCTTTCTAGGTCATGCTGACTCTGGAGGTCTGGCTGTGGAGCACTTGAATGGGGTTTGTGGCCCAGGTGCTTGTATGCCCACTTGGGAAATCAGCTGAGACCATGCCCACAGCTCAGTGCCCCCCTGCCTGGGCAGGCAGTGGGATCAGGACTCCTAGGAATGCACAGGCAGGAGAGCATGGTGGATTCCTGCCACCATACACAGAGATGTTTCCAGGCCGTGCAATGCTCTGCATGGCATATCTAGCTATTACTCAGATAAAAAGGGTTTATGTGCTGCATGCTCATTCTCAGAGTTAAAGTGCTGAGTGCAGCTCCTACCTGGTGGCCCCAGAGCTGGCAGTAATGGTACCTCCACCATTTTGAAAGTGAAGAGAGGTGGAGCCAACCTTTAGAGCAGCTGCAACCAAGCTGCTTAGCATTTTAAAAGCTCTTCAAGAAAATAAAGAATTACAGATAATGCAATAAGGACAGATTCAGACATAAAAGAACTGTAAATGGGTCACAGTGTTGGGTAAATATAGGTAGGCTTGGGAGAGAGAAGAATAAGAGTATAGAGAGTTGGAAAAAAAGTAAATCATTTTTTAAAAAAAAAGTCCTTAAAGAGACAGAGTACAGACAGTCATAGATTAAAAGGAATAAAGAAAAATAAGCCATGTAAAGATGGAGAGAGTCTGGATTATGTATATTATCCTTTTCTTTGAATTTTTTGACTGTGATGGAGCTAAGTACAGAGAGACGTTTCATTGTATGGGCTGCTAAGCTAAACCAGCACGTATATTATAAAGGTACCTTGACTTCAGAATTTGAGTCTAAGGATATGGTGCTTTGGAAAAGAGGTTCTTCTTTTGTCTCCACAGAGGATGAGAATATATGGATTGCTTCCAGACTAATATGGTTTGATGGACCATGAACCCCTGAAAGGTTGCCATGAATGCCCCCCAAAAATTACTTCACCCAACTGCTGACTGAGATGAACCTAACACACAGGATACACCATGAAAGACCTGATTAACAGCACCCCTATACAGCAGGAGAAACTACACCCATATTCACAAATATTGTTTATAAATGTTTATTTATATTTAAAGGTGTATATGCTGTAGAGATTTGCATTGATATAGATCTTGCTTTATTGATACAAACTTAAGGTCAATTTTGTGATACGTATATTTCTGCTCTTGATTAAGGTATTGTGATTGTGCAGCTCATTTCAAAATGTAACATATAATTAAGAAATATAACTTAATAAATAATCATCTATAATAGTCAAGCTTGTAGTCATGTTAGTTAGATTTTATAGATGCATAGAGATATATTTCAGTTAGTTAGGTATTCAAATCTTTCATAGATCTTCAGAATATGGCATTTAAAATGTTTTAAGAGTTTAAGACTTTTCATGACAGTGAGACATATCTGCTCCTGGAAGCACCAAGCTACTTTAGGAGGATGATGGGTATTGAAGAGGCTCCTTATGGAGTTGGTTAGCCATTTGGGCAAGAAACTTCTCTTGCCTGGACTGCTTATTGGACATGCAGGATCCATGACTGCTGAACTTGCCTAAAGGTGAGATGGTTCTTTGGGGTTCCTGATTCAAAAAAGATTCTACTAGACATTCTGTACAATACAAAAGAAAGTGACTAGCAAACTGCCAATATAGGCGGAACTGTCTTTGAAATTCCTGCTTTGTGGAAAAGTCTGCTGGATACTATGTGCCTGTAGGCTGAAGATGGATGGTCCAATGGTACAGAAGAACTTTGGGTGATTGTCCAGGCAGCAAGATGTCTCTGTCAGTTCTGGAGTTTTGGAAGTTGGGTACAATGTACTTCCTGTTTACTTAGGTAATATCATATCCTTCTGGGGTCTTTGATGAAGTTGAATAATTTATAGTTATAGTTTTCCTTGGTTATAATAAAAGATAAAGTAGATATAAATATTGTAACTGTAATTCTTGCTTGATAACTGTTTTGTTATATATAATTTTACTATGTTAAAGTTAAAGCCTTCATTTTTGTTTAAACAGAAAAGGAGAAATGGTGTGCGAGGTCCTTTTTTCTATCTGTTACTTTTATTGGTTAATGAATAAAGAACTGCTTTGAGCTTTTGGCAGGGCAGAAAAGTACTAGTCAGGGAAAACTAAACTGAATGCTGGGAGAAAGAAGGAGGAATAAGAGAGAAGCCATGGAGCTCCCAGAGAAGATGCTGGGAACTTTATCCGGTAAGTCACAGCCATGTGGTGATATACAGATTAATAGAAATGGGTTAAATTAATGTAAGAGTTAGCCAATAAGAAGTGATTTAATTACTACAGTTTCTGTGTGATTATTTCAGGTCAAAGCTAGCCGGGCATCTGAGAACCAACAAGTGGCCTCCTCCAACAGATTGGCAGCTCCTTACAACAATGGGGGGTCAGTTATTACTTCATCTCAGGCACGGTTTTTTGCAATAATTTTTTCCAAGTATAACAATCACTACTTTTAATGATGCCTGAGTGGTTTATATAAAAACAATAATTTTGTCTTAAAGCTATATAATAATCTAGGTTTTATATAGAGCAGGTTGAGTATCCTATCAAACTATAGAACTATTTTAGCTAATGAATCTACCTGTTGAGAGATCTGGGTCTAATTGGTTCTAACAGGTACCTTTCCCAGTTTGACAATAAGCACTATAGGTAGCTATTTTGCCCTTCATGCCAGGGAGTTTCCTCTTGTTCTAACATTCCAATCTGTTGGGGTACAAGGGTCAAAATACTCTCTCCTGTAGCTTCTTCCTGCTAAACTAGGACATTGTTGTCAGGTCCTGACGAGGTTGGAATGCTATTCAAAGGCAAGGAGGGAAGTCAAACAACTGGGCATTCATCAGAAGCATCTGGTCTGTTGACCCAGCTGAAGAGACAGGGAACATTCACCTAGGCTGGACTGGTCCACATCAGCTTTCAGCAAGTCCAGGACTCACAGTCATTTGGAGCGTGTTGTAGTCAGCAGCTGATGCTTGGATGTGTCTGTCAACCAAGTGGAAATCTGCTGACACAGATACAGACTAGGGACAGAAGTTAAAATTTAGGGACTTAAAGTAAAATATTACATTTGCAATGTTCAGGCACATGGTCCTAGTAATTGGGGAAGAAGAAAACTCCAGGGAAGAGAAATACCATCCTCAGAAATAGAGAGATAGGGAAATCTAGGCTCTACTTATCTGGAGTCCTTTTGACCTGTGACAAGTAAACCCAAGTCTGATGACTCCCTTGATTCTCTGAAGCTTCAGTGAATTTTTTAGTTTACAAAAAGTCATGAAAGCTTAAATATATTAGCAATACCAACCTGTACTGAAATCCACATTGTAGAAAAATCAGGTAACAGGTGTCTATAAAACAGCTGGAGTAGGCTCACACCTTTGAGTCCCAGCAAAGGCTCTAGTTAAAAAGCATGAACATTTTTCCTCCGATAAGAGAGCTAGATATTGATTGGACAAAGATGTCTTTAGCCTGATGAGATGTACCTTTAAGTCTATATTTAAAAGACAACTAAAGGAAATTTACAATCTTGTACTTGTGACTGAACAGTAGGTAGTCACTGCTCAACCAGCTCAGCTCTAAACGTTTGACATCCTAGTATAACAATACCATAGAAGGGTAAAGAAATCTGAAACAATTTCCATACCTTAAATCACTCACGTACACCTTTACAACTTGCATTTACATCTTAAATCACTTTTTGAGACACTCAGGATTTACTAAAGCTTTCACATCCTCAGACCTTTATATATCTTAGGCCTTTTTCTTAGACCCTCAAAACTTGCATAGATTTTAACACTCTTTTTTTTCCATCTAATCATTTAACAGAGATATAACTAGTTATTACTGAGAACAATAATTTCAAATCATATTTCTTTAGTGAAAAGTTACATCTAAAACCTGTTTATTATTAATATGAAGCCCGTTAGCAAGGCAAACCTATCTACCTTTTCTCTACAGGAGACCTAGTAGCTCTAGAAAAAGCACGGCTTGATTTTCACATATGAAATGAGCTAAAAAAAAAATGACTGCAGCCTTGGAGAAGAACTTGGGTTAAGCTGACAAAACTAGAGTTAGCCTAGCCATCAATACTAGAGATAGGAGAAGGATAAATTATAGCATGAAGTATAATCCAAATGGTTTGTGTATCAACGCAAATGGCAGAGACTAGTCCATTGCCTAGATAGTCATCCCATGCTCCTGTGGTCATGGCATAGGGGTCAGAAGCACCAGGACAACATCAGTCTTTGGCTGCCAGACCCATAAAGTAGGAGGCTTTTCTATGGAGGAGGGACATGGGAGAGACTGATCTTGCTTTGTCTAGGCAAAGTAGGGCAATCAGCTCTTCAGCGTCCTGCTTGTCCACAGTTTGGGCAGGGTCCTGGCAACAGGTGCAGCATTGGGGCAGTCTTTCCCAGTGGTCAGCATTACCATAATCCAGGTGGAATCATTATGGTACCCATCATCTTCTTTGGAGACCTTGGGTTTACTGTTAGGAGCTGGGAGTCTCTGTCTATCATAGTAAGCTTTCATTAAACATTTTAAATGCCATGTTCATCAGATCTCTGACAAATTCGAGGACCATTATCTATTAAGTATATCTGAGCTAAACAAATCTAGGCTTAACCTTGAAAACATACCTAACATGATTACAAGTTTGATCACTATAGATGACCAACTACCAGCCTGTATTTTTTAATTATGCATCACATATTTAAATGATCTCCATAGGTTCAATACCGTAAACAAAAATAGAAACATATATACAAGTATCACAAAAATAACCTTAATTTTGTATCAATATACAAAAATCCATAGCAATGTGAAATATTTGAGACTAGTAGTTGTTTTTCAGATTAAAAGTAGATTCAATAATCTATCATTTATTATATCCCCCCCATTTTGGGAAAAAGATCACCGAATCTAACCTCCTTTGTTTAGTTCCCCCGCCACATCATGACCAATCACAATTTGCAACCAGCCCTTCTAAACAATGATAAGTATCTACCAATGACCAGAAACCCAGAAACCATCCACCCCACCTCTTGGGAATGTGGGCACCGTATTCTCTAGACTGCTTCCTGTTGTATGGAGGAAATGGCATCTCGGGGTAGGGGAGGCTGAGAAAATTGGGATAATTCTGGGAGAGTTAGTTGTGTAATTTTTTTAGTCTCCGTATGATAGAACAGTATAGAGCTTATCTGAAGTCTTGGCTGGAGTAGTCTGCAAGGCTGGACCATCTCAGCATCAGCTAAAGTTGTTCTGGATGTAGATTTTTGAGGAAACTGTAACTGAGGCATTCTGAGAAGCTGGATCATTTGGGCTACATGTCTTTATTCATGTCTGGCCTTTTTATTCTGAAAACATACAAACTTTTAAAGGTAACATATGTGTCTGTCTTAACACAAGTATGGAATGTGTTGTGTGCACAAGTCAATGAAAGATGATTTGTTATAAGTTTGAGCAGGTAAAAGATATCTGTCAACTTTATAAGCCCATTTGGGCTATATAATCAAACTGGTAGGAGGACTGTGTAGCCCAGAAGATTAATCAAGTCTCATCCAGTCTCAGAGCTGTTCCCATGTAGAGGGATCAGCATACATGTGACCTGTCCTGTAGTCTTCCTTCCTCACGTCTGCAGCCAAGATCCTCAGGAGATCTCCCCTGGTCAAATCTGATCTTTATTAATTTTGAAGGAATCCAAAGCTTTTTGTTTCTTGTGAAAACAAAAGTACAACCTCTCCCTCAACACAACACATTTCCCAACTTCAATTCTGAAGCCAAAACAGTCCTAAAGTACAGAGGATGGAAACTGGAATATTCCTATCTTATTTATGATACAGCAAGACAATGACCTGAGCAGTCTGGCAAAGGGCTTGGAGCAGCTTCTTAGACTTATAGTCTTGACCCTTTGGGGGTTGAAAACCTTTTTACAGGGGTAGCCTAGGACCACCTGCATGTTGGATGTTTGCATTGTGATCCATAACAGTGGCAAAATTGCAGTTGTGAAATAGCAATAGGAATAGTTAGAAGGTCACCACAACATGGGATCTTATTGAAGGCTCAAAGCATTGGTAAGGTTGAGAAACATTTGGTCAGAGAATGTTTCTCCTTACCTAAGGTCTATTCATGCTTAAGTGTAGTAAGAGGTGCAGGCTGTGTTCCCGGTGCCCGGCTAACTTAACCCCCGAAATAATTACACAGAAACTGTATTCATTTAAACACTTCCTGGCCCGTTAGTTCTAGCCTCTTATTGGCTAACTCTCATATATTCGTTTAACCCATCTCCATTAATGTGTATTACTACTTGACTGTGGCTTACCGGAAAAGCTTCTAACCAGTGTCCTTCTTGGGCAGGAGAAACATGGCATCTGCCACACTGCCTTCTTCCCAGCATTCCATTCTGTCTTCCCCGCCTATCTAAGTCTGCCCGATCAAAAGGCCAAGGCAGTTTCTTTATTCAACCAATGAAAGCAAAACAAATACAGAAGGACCTCATACACCATTTCCCCTTTTCTGTTTAAACAAAAAAGAAAGGCTTTCACTGTAACATAGTAAAATTACATAAAACAAAACAGTTATCAAGCAAGAATTATAGTTACAATCTATTTTATCTTTTATCATAACAAAGGAAAACTATAACTATCTATTCTTCAACTCCATCAAAGACTCCAGAAGGATATAATATTACCTAAGTAAACAAGAAGTAAGCAACTTCCAAAACTCTAGAAATGACAGAGACATCTCACTGCCTGTACAGTCACCCAAAGTTCCTCTGTACCGTTGGGGCATCCATCTTCAGCCTACAGGCCCACCGTATTCAGCAGACTTTTCCATGAAGCAGGATATTTCTTTCTTTCTTTCTTTCTTTCTTTCTTTCTTTCTTTCTTTCTTTCTTTCTTTCTTTCTTTCTTTCTTTTTTGTTTTTTGAGACAGGGTTTCTCTGTCGCTTTGGAGCCTGTCCTGGATCTAGCTCTTGTAGACCAGGCTGGTCTCGAACTCACAGAGATCCGCCTGCCTCTGCCTCCCGAGTGCTGGGATTAAAGGCGTGTGCCACCACCACCCGGCTAGAAGCAGGAAATTTCAAAGACAGTTCAGTCACTTTCTTCTGTATCCTTCGCGGACTCTTTCATGAAACAGGAACCCCGAAGGATCATCTCAACTTTAGGCAAGTTCAGCAGTCCTCTCTCTGCGGGTTCTTTGTGTCCAGTTTATGCAACAGTCCAGGCAAGAGCAGTTTCTTGCCCAAATGGCTAACCAACTCCATAAGGAGCCTCTTGGATGCCCATCTTCCTCTTGAAGTAGATTGGTGTGCCAGGAGCAGACTTGTCTCATTGTCATGAAAAGCCTTAAGTTATTAAAACATTTAAAATGCCATATTCTGTAGTCTTTGAGAGATATGAAGAATGTCTATCTAACTGAAATATACCTCTATATATCTAGAAAATCTAACTAACATGACTACAAGCTTGACTATTATCGATGATTATCCATTAACAGCCTATATTTCCTAATTATACATTACATTTTTAAATGAACTACATAATCACAATACCTTAATCAAGATCACAAATACATATTATAACAAAATTGACCTTAAATTTGTATCAATAAATCAAAATTTATACCAATGCAAATTATTCATATCTATATCTCTTAAGAGTGTATGTTTAATCTCCTTATCTTTGCTAACTTGGTTAAGTTTAAGCTGTTTTGATAAACAGAGTCATATAAGAAATTGTTATGTTCTATAATGGTGTACTATAAAATGATCAGGAAATTTCCAAGCTTGAAGCCACACTGTGCTATGCAAGGGGTTCCAGACCTGCCAGCGCTATGTAGCAAGACCCTGACTTAATAACTTACTATTATCAGACACAAGACATTTAAATTCAGAAATAGTTTAAATACATCTGTCAGGAAGCTTTACATTCAAAGTAAAAGAAGGTAAATTTCTGCTTTGTTTAGTTTTTTTGGGTTTTGTTTATTTGTTTGAGGCAGGATCTCATATAGTTCAGGCTGGCCTCAAACTTATTCTGTATGGAAAGATGACCTTGAACTTTTGATCCTCCTTAGCCTCCCAAGTGCTTGGACTACATGCATATACCACCACACACAGCCAGTCAATGAATGTAGAGAAAGAGCATTTGAATCAATAAAAACCACAAACATAAATTGTCTCATCTCTATTGGTTAAAGCCATTCATTTACTTCTATGGTCTCAAACACCTAGGCTGTCGTTTGATGAATTTTTCACAAAGGGCCATATGTGAAGGCTTGGTCCACAAGGTGGGAGGTACTGGGAGGTGCTGTGGTCTTTTAAGAGGTGGGACCTTGTTGAAGGTTCTTAGGTCACTGGGAACACTACATTCAAAAGTGACTTCTCTCTCTCCAAACTCACACTACCACCAGCAGTTACCAATTTTACACTTGGATTTCCAGAGCTATAGGTCAACATAAACCTCTCCTTCCTTCAAAAGTATCCAGTATCAGTCATCTCATTAAGTGACACAAAGTTGACTATTGCACAGACCAACTGTCCAAATGTTAGAGAAAAATAGAGTATTTCATGCTTAGATTAGCCAACGAGTAGGAACTAATGATTACACAGGCTCTATACTCTGGTCTCAACTGTGACAGATTGCCACACTGTTTGTGTCTCACCAGCTCTGACCTTCCTTGCTCCAATCTGGCCCTTTCAGACCCTGGGTATTCCAATTATCTGACTAAAGAGGGGCCTACTGACCAAGCATGAAGGTGCACACCCAGGAGGATCCTAGCATTTGTGAGACTGAGACAGGAAGGTTGGTGCACACCTAAAGGTGTCCTAGCACTGGTAAGACTGAGGCAGGAAAAATGACACCAAGTTCAAGGCCAGCCTGGTCTATAAAGCAAGTTACAGCTCAGCCAAAGCAGAGAGGCTGTTTGAAAAACCAATCAGCACAAACAAATCACTACGGCCTGGAGAGATTGCTCAACAGTTAATAGTATTTCTAGTGATATTTTGTTTATGTTTTAACAAATAAAGTTTGCCTGAAGATCAGAGAGCAGAGCTAAGCTACTAGAGGCCAGGGAGCAGTAGTACACACCTTTATTCCCAGGATTCCGAAGACAGAGGCAGAGGGATCTCTGTGAGTTCAAAGCCACCCTGGGCTACACACGATTGAATCCGTCTAAAAGAGAAACAGCTCACACAAAGGTGATCCCAGCACTTGGGAGCCCACGCCTTTAATCCCAGCACTAGGGAGGTGGAGATAGGAGTGAGATGGCTGGGTGGAGAGAGAACTACAAGGCAGAAGGCAGCAAGAGCTGAGTGTAGTCTGAGGTTTGGTGGAGACAGTTTCAGTCTGAGGAACGCCCCTGCAGTCAGAGGATAGAGTCTGAGGAGACAGACTGAGGACAGGATAGCCCCTTTGGTCTGAGTGTTGGTAGACTCTAGGTTTTTATTATTTTATTATTGGTTTTAGACCAACTAGAATTCATGCTATAAGTATTGGCTGCTCATCCAGAAAATACGGGCTTGATTCCCAGCACCCACATTGTAGCTCACAACTGTGATAAAAAATATGTGATTTTTCCGAGGGGCGCAGTGGCAAAAATGCTGCCAGTCCCCGAGTGGCGGCAGTGGGCAGCAGGCCATGAGACCATGCTGCCGCAGGTCCCCGAAGGCAGCTGGTCCCAGGCAGGAGACAGAGACATGGATAGGCACACCATGCACAGTGAGGTTGGATATTTATTTAGTGGGTTATGGAGGGGAAAGGGGAGAAGGGGAGAAGAGCAAAGAGAGAGGCAGAAAGAGAGAGAAGGGAGAGACAGAAGCTTCCTCTTCTAGAGGGAGATGGAAAGGAAGGGACTCAGGCTGAAAACTGAAGATCAGCTTGCCTCAGCAGACAGGGGAGGGAGTGGGCGTGGCTTGTCTCTTAAATGGACAGAGCAGACCATTACATTCCCATCTCTTTTTTATAATAAAAAGGCAGGAAGTTAGGTACCACAAAAGGAATTGGGGCAGCGAATTCTCAAGACTGCTTCCTGCTTATTTGTGGGCATTGTCTTGGGGTGGAACCTGAGAAAGCTGGGTTCTGGTCACATCCTGGGGTAACTGGTCTCTTTGTTCCTGTCTGCTGTTTGTGCTATGGAACTGTCTGGTGTCTCTTACTCCTGTTTAAGGAATTGGCAGAACAGAGGAAAAAGTTAAGAAAAAAAATTTAGGACCAGGGAATTGAAAGGGGTGTATCTGACCTGTTTAAGGTGAATCCTTAAATTTGGCTCCCTGGAAACCACAAGAATTTTTTGGGTTTGTGAAACCAGAAGTTTTAGACATAAACAGTAGCATATTTATGTCAGAATGACTGTGACAGATATTTTTGCACAATAAAAAGTATTTTTAAAACTATGGAAGGCAGCATGAGAGAGAAATTTAGTAACTTGTATTTGTATTTTAGTGAAATTTGTTTGGTGAGGTTATCCTTTTAAACTGACAAAACCTCTCAGTTATGAAACTGCATCAGAGATCTTTGAGAAGGATAAAATTTTACTTGAGTTATTGATTAAAAAATGACAGAGAACTTACTTGGTTGGCACCTAGAGCTACTCCTCAGGGTCCTTCATGGTCACTGAAGGTTGTATTTGCCTTTTGCTGTTTAGCACAGAGCCTTTCAGGCTTCAGATGATCCTGTGGGTTAAGAAATCTGTAGGAAGACAAGCCTACCTTGACCTGAGCAGCTAGGATGTTGATGCCAGTGATTCTGTCCACATCTGGAGATCTTCAGTTTAGATGAAAGGCAGTTTTTCCCAGTGGTCAGTGCTTGACAGTTGAAGCAAATTGCGGATGGACGTTGTTCTGTGCCCATTTGTCTTCTGTCTTCTTTGGAGGAAATAGAGTGCTGCTGCTAGGAGCCAACTTGTCTTTTTTTGTTATGAAAAAATTTTTAATAATTAAATATTTAAATGTCATATTCCCCAGATCTCTGAGCAGTTGAGGACTATTTATCAGATGTAACTACAGTATAGAATCTGCCTGGAGAGCTGCATCTGAGCTTGACTGTATTGGCTCTTAATAGGTAAGATTTACACTCATAAAAAGACAGAAGAAAAAACTGCTTGCAATAGAAGATTAATAGCAGAACTGACAATAGTAGAGAACATCTTAATATATTTTAAATGAGGGTTGGGTTAAATATACCATATTTTCATAAGAGACTTAAAAGTACATACCAGTTTAAAATATGAGAATTATTGCTTTGTATTCTGGAATAAGATACAGTGAACAAACAATTATAACATTTAATAGTAAACATAGGTATATTTAAGTATAGGTATATTTAAGCCACCATATCACAAGCTGCAGAGGGGAGCAAAAGACTAAAATTGAAAATAGCCACCTCGCGGATTCAACCAATCTTGTTGGCAGCAGTAGCGGTGGCAGGGGCAGTGTGAGGAAACTCTTTCCATTTGGCTATGCACTGGCAGTAGTTTGAAAGCTCCCATAAAAGTGGAGCCAGCGGGACACCGGTGGAGTGAGGGTAGGAGCTGAAGAAGTAGGGCATTAATACCGGGTTTTAGGGCCTCTAAAAGGCATCCCGGGGGGAGGCTGGATTGACGGACATGGATGGCTTGCTGCCCATAGCTGAAACCGTGAAAACCTGCAAAAATGGCAACACCACAAGGCCTGTAGGAAGACATCTCCCCTCTATAGGCGGGGTGTGAATCCATAGCAAACACCACAGGGCTTGTAGGAGAGCATTCTCTGCCTACAGGCGAGGTGCTAAAGCCTGGCTGGCTCCAGTTGGGGTAGAGTTAGGGTCAGAATGTGTGTCCCTGGCAGCTCTAACAAGCATGGCTGAGCCACCAGTTCTCGATAAACTAATAAAAGGAGTGGAAAGCAAACTAATACTAAAAAACAGATTGAGACTTATTCAATGTGGCTACATCAGGAAGAGAGACAATGGGGAGTCTTAACGTGTGGTTTAGGTTTAAGGTAGAAGGCAAGAGCTATGTATAAGGAAGCAGTCATGGTTGTGCTGGGGTATTCACCAAAGAGTACTCAAACATGGGTTTAAGGCAATAGAAAGTCTTTATTAGCCAGTCAATGACTACACTGGAAGTTCAGGATCCCAGTGTAGACCAGAACCTTTCTCAGAGTGAGCTTTTAAGCACAAAAACCATGTCCTGAGTTGACACACTTCAGCTAACAAGAACAGTTAGCCAGAAGCAGAACTACAGAAGCCAGAAAGCAAGCTTAGTACATTTATAGATGTTCCAGAGTGTGGGCTTTGATGGATTAGGCCTTTGTTTTCATTTTGGCAGGTGGTTCTGTTTACATGCTGAGTCTTACAGCCTGAATGGTATTTCCATCATGGAGTCAGTCATGCTAAGGCCTGGGGCCCTGTGACAGTGGTGAAGGTGTGGTCCTGCCCATCTCTGACCCACCATTACAGCTTCATTCTTCTGTAAGGTAAGGTTTGAGAGGTTCAAATCTCTTTGAAGGAGAAAAGTTGCACTTCTGGTTGGCCCAGGCTAAAGGTTTTTTTCTTTCACAGGATGAGATTCCAGGGGGAATTTCAATGCCTTGGTGTCTATTATTTCAATAATCTGATAGTCAAATGGAGGTACACAACTAGGTCTGTAGTGTACGCTCATTCCTGCTAGGCAGGGATGTTGGGGAATATTATTTTAAGGTGTGTTGCTTTTGTTTATGCTTCATTTGTTTAACTCTGTGAAGTTGTATCTCTTTGCCCACCTAAAACACCTAGTGGTCTAACAAAGAGTTGAACAGCCAATAGCAAGGCAGGCGCAAGGATACGCTGGGGCTGCAGGCAGAGAGCATAAGTAGGAGGAGAAATGAGGAAGAGGAGGAGCAAGAGAACAAGGAGAGCAGGAGTTCAGGGGCCAGCCAGTCACAGAGTAAGAGTGCAAGTAAGAAAGATAAAAGCCCAGAGGGAAAAGGTAGACAGGATAATTTAATATAAGGAAAACAGGCAAGAAACAAGTCAAGCTAAGGCCGGCCATTTATCACTAAGAATAAGCCTCTGTGTGTGATTTATTTAGGAGCTGGGTGGTGGCCCCCACCAAAAGCCAAAAGAGTAAAACATCACACAACACAGGGTTCTTATAGTTTGAGGTGCTGTTTACCCCCAAATCAGAAACTGGCCCTTGCAGAGTTTACCCTCGAGATAATCTGGGGTGTGAAGCACTGCAAAATGCATACTTTGATTTTATTTCTAAGTCCTCTAATAAAAAAAAAATTAAAAACCAGGCATGGTAGGACACACTTTCAATTCCAGTATTCAGAGGGCAAATGCAGGCAGACCTCTGAGAGTTACAGGCCAGCTAAAGATGTACATGAACTGAGACACACAGTGAAACCCTCTCTTAAAAGCACACAAAAAAAATGTAATAAATTAAAAACTTTGCCTGGACTACTGAATGAGTTCAAAATAAGTCTGAGTAAAATCCTATCTCCAAAAAGTGGAAGTGAGGGTAGGGGCTGCGTAGCATGGGAGATACCAAAGCTCCAATACCCAGTTCAGGAAACAGAATATAAGAACTCCACCTGTATCCAGGCCTGGTATCAAAAGCCTGGACTCCTCGCACTTGGGAGGTGAAGGAGCATGGTCAGGAGTTCAAGGTCAGCCTGAACTTCAGAAAGCTTCATAACAAATGCCAAACAAACAAACCACCATCCAACAACAAAAAAAAAGTCCACCCTTTGAGAAGAAATCCTATGAAGAAGTCTGTTCAGCTTGGCAGACAGTGGCCTGCTGTCCGATGGGACAGAGGGCAAAGTCTCACCCCTACCTCTTCTATTTGACTGTTTGACTTAGGAAGTTTGCTTAACCTTTCCAACCTTAGTTTTTCTTTACCTATAAAAGCAGACAAATGTTCTCACCTCTCCCCACTTGGGACAGTGGGCCCCATGAAGAATCTTGTTAAAGCCAGGAGTGGCGGTGTACTTATCAATTCAGAGCCATTGTGAGTTCCAGGCCAGCCTTAGCTTCAAAACAAAACCCTGTTCTGGAAAAAAATAATAATCCCAGCAATCTGGAGGCAACAACAATAGGATTACTATGAATTCAAAGCCAGCTTCTGCTACTTAAATGTGTTCCAGGCCAGCCTGGGCTACAAAGTGAGCAGAAGAGTCACATTAACATCTAATGTTTACTGTGTGCTACCCACACAGAGTTAACCCCTTCACAAGTCAACACACAATCCAATCAAAGTGCTGTACTATCTCTGTTTTACAGGTCACAGGGACAGATAAACAATCACTGGATTGTCAATGATTATACAGTGAGTCAAGAGAGGACCCAAGCCAAGCAGTCTGGCTCCAAATTCCTACTCTCATATCCTAAGGACCTTATTTGCCTTCATCCCACGTCCCAGGCCATTGATGAGGCTGACACATGACTGCCAAAAATAACTTGGATGAATGAATCAAAACTTTCTTAGGGAGGGATATAGTTCAGTACTTGTCTAGCATGCTCAAGACTAGAACGGGGCCAGCCAGGTGGCTCACTGAGTAAAGGTGCTCACCACCAAACCTGACCAACCCACTCTGATGCCCAAGACTCAGATGGTGGAAGAAGAGACTCTCAAAAATTGTCCTCTGATCTCCAAAGCACTACAGGGGCATAGACACCCTTACCCCTCCCCTCAAATGAAATGAGTAAATAAATGAGAAAAGGGATTTTGAGCTAGGTAAGATGGTATATATACTCTGGAGACAGAGGCAGGTGGACCTCTGTGAGTTTGAGGCCAGCCTGGTTAACATGGCAAATCCCAGGACAATGAGAGACTATATCTCAAAGAGACTCTATTTCAAAAATCCAAAATTAAATTCCTAGTTTTTAAAAAAAGTGCAAAGGACAATGATACACAACTGTAAGAGATCTTCTGGTAAAATGTCCTGGGGTTATTTATTCCTTTTTGTTTGGGTCCAGGTGTTACCCCAACTCCTGGCATCCATATATCCAAGGAGTCTGGACTATTTGGTGCAAAGTTCCCTTCCAAGGCCCCTCCCCTGGGAGTTGCCACAGTCCAAACTCCATCTCTGAAAAAGCCTGCCAAACGGTGAACCCTCCCCAGAGAGGGTCAAGACCATTTCCACAAGCTATTTAAACTGCCCCCAGAAAACAAACATGTGGTCTTCCCGGTTCTCCTTTCCCCTCTCTGCGGTTTCACGTTCTTCCTCCCTCAGGAGCGCTGGCATCCATTAAACCTGGGCCTTTTTCTAATTTTGTTTGATTTGGTCTGATTTGGAATATTGCATCAGTAGAGAGGCTTATCAGGCTGTAAAAACTTTACACTTGGGTTCTCTTGGATGTAGCTAATCTCTTCAGATTGATGTTTTCCCTCTAGTGCCTTCTGTAGGGCTAATAGCTATAAATTCCTTAAATTGTTTTTACCATAGAAAGTTTTTCTTTCTCCTTCAATTAAGGCTGATAGTTTTGCTGGGTATAGTAGTCTGGGCTGACAATATCTCATCTTTCAGAGCTTGTAGAATGTCCAGACTCTCCTGGCTTTCAGAATCTCCATTGAAAAGTCAGGTGTTATTCTAATGACCCTGCCTTTATATGTAACTTCATTTTCCCCACGCTTTTAATATCCTTTGTTCTGTGCATGTATGTGTCCAAAGGAGTTTCTTTTCTGGTCTCGTCTATTTGATGTTCTGTATTCTTCTTGCACCTTGATAGGAATTTTTAGGTTTGGGAAGTTTTATCCTATGATTTTGTTAAAGCTATTTTCTATAACTTGACCTGGATTTCTACTTCTTCCTCTATACCTATTATTCATAGGTTTGGTCTCTTCATAGTGTTGCAGATTTCCTGAAAGGTTTTGCCCAGATTTTTTGTTTAGATTTAACACATCCTTTGACCAATTGATTTATTTCTTCTATTTTGCTTTCAAGACCTGATATTTTCTCTTCTACTTCACTCAGCCTGTTGGCGAGGCTTGTCTCGGAGCTCTTTGCGTGACTTCCTGCTTTATTCATTTCAAGTTTTACTGGTCTGACTTTTCTTTAGGCATTCTATCCCTCTGTAAAATTCTATCTTCATATCTTAAATTGTATTCTATTTTATTCAATTGTTTGTGTTTTCATGGTCTTCATTCAGGCATTTTTTTCATAGCCTCTTTTAGGTCATTGAACATATTCATACTTGTTGTTTTGAAGTCCTTGTCTTGTGTGTCAGTTAAACTGATCTCTCGGGGAATATTATAATAGGTATGGTTTCTGGAGGAGGCATATTGTCTTTGTTCTTTTTGATTGTGTTTTTGAAATGGGATCTTGGCATGGATAGCTGGTTTTGACTTTGTTGAGTGTCGGGGACCAGTCTTAACAAAAATACCACTTTCCAGGGTAGGGATGTGAGAATTTAGAGATATTAGTAAAGAATATGAAGATGCACTTAAAAATAATAAAACAGAAAAACATAAAATAGTATTGGGAGGGAGTTCCAGTGAATACTGAAATTGCCCACATTTAATTTCCAATTGCTTAAAATACTCCTGAATCCAAAAGGTAGGAGTAAGACAAAAAAATTCATTAACATGATACAAGGAAATGAACAGACCAGTTGAAGGTCATGGGCTACATCCATAGTTTAACATTCCAGTTGCTAGAACAAAACAAGTGACGCTCACACCCTAGACAAAACCATTCTGTAGGCAAACTACTCTCTGGGTGGAATCCAATGTTATCTCCTTAAAGGAACTGGAACCTTAGTTGGATCCTTAGACTTTTGTTTGAGGTAGAAACATATCTGCTTCTCTATTCCTGAAATACAAAGTCTGGCTATTAGCCACACCTGTTGACAATAATCTTGAGAGACCAGAACGCTCTGATCTGAATCTCAATGGACCTTTGTTTGATGTACAAATAACAGTAATCTTGAAGGAATAGAGGTAAGTTCCAACCCTCTGACCTTTGGTCAACGTGGAAATAGGCTCACATTTTGGAGCCTCCACAGTTGAGAAGATGCTCAGGTCTTTGTTTGCTGTTACTGTTATGATTCAGCCATAGCATGGCTGATACAGCCACAGGCTGACACTTCCAGGTTCTAGGGCCACGCATGTGCGGACAAGCCCTAAGGTAGAAGTGCCTAATGGCGTGACCTACGTGTGGCATGGTTCATCACATATGACACAGCTGCATGTGTCCTTGCATGCATGCATGAGCACCATCATCTGCATAGGATGTAGCCATGTCATCCCCTGTGCACATACGCTGGGCAGCCTTTAAAAGCTGGACATGCTAGGGGCTGGAGGATGGCTCGGCGGTTAAGAGCACTAGCTGTTCTTCCAGAGGACCCGAGTTCAATTCCCAGCACCCACATGACAGCTAACAACTGTCTGTAACTCCAGTTTCTGGGGATCTGATACTTTCATACCAATCCACATAAAATAAAGTTAAATAAATTATTTTAAAAAAAAAGCTGGACATGCCATCTTTAGCTTTCTCTCTCTCTCTGCACACCAACCTCACCAGGCCTATATACCTCCCGCCTCCAATAAACTCCTAAGCCGGTTTGTTGAGTGTTCCATGTTTCCTTCTCACTCGCGCCAGGTAATTTCAGTTACCCCAATCTGTCAGGTTGTAGATCAGCTGAATGATGCTTGGCCTTCAGTCCTGGGGACACTCTGGGTTTCAGGGTTCAAACTCCAACTGGATTCAGTAGATAGGGTGGCTGAAGTTCTGGTTAGGACTCTGGGTTCAGACTCTAAGTAGTCTGAACCAGATTGACACATTGGGAGGGGTTGGTAGTAAGTGAGCATCTCGGGGAAGGGGATTGACTATGGAGATCTCAAGACTATGGAGATCTCAAGTAGAGTTTGGGGTCCAGCTCCATTTGGTTCTAGTCCCAGACCCAGTGGCTGGTGGGCTGGCTGGAAATATGAAGGGGGAGGTGAGGAAACAGCCTCTGTGAATCCCCTACCCTAGATTTTGGGTGAAACTCAAGGCTCAGGAACCCCCTCCCTTAAAAAAAGATAGGGTCTCACTATGTAACCCTGGCTGGCCTAGAATTTATCATGTAGAATAGACTGGCCTCGAACTCACAGAGATCTACATGCCTCTGGCTCCCAAGTGCTGAGATTACAGGCCTGCCCCACCACACTGGCTTTCATACTGTCATTATTCCTGTTTGCTTCATTTCCATGAAGTTCCTCTGCCCACACAAAGTGAACTGGTCCGGTACACAATGAACCTCATCCCCTTGGCTCTTCTTTCATCTCTCTTCTCTACTGTCTGATTTATGTACCCAGCTCAAAACTCTCACACCATCCTCCCTTAGCCTTTGCCCTTGCCCTTCTAGAAAGAATTGTATTCATTATCTCTTACCAAAATGGCCATTGAGTCATTTAATCCATCACTACATTCACTGAAGGCCTTCTTGGTCCTAGGAATATAGCCAGATAGTGCATTTTGGCAGGGGTGACAGACAAATATGTAATTACTACAAAAATCAAGTATCCATCTATGTCCTGATGAGAAATGTGCTTGAATAATGAGCTAGTAAGAGATTATTAGAGTGTTAACAAGCCTCTCTCCATACCAAAATCAACACGAATAACTGAAAGGGTGTGTGGTGTGGCGTACCTGCAATCCCAGTCCTTGGGAGGCAGAGGAAAGTGGATCACTGTGAGTGTAAGGTCAGTCTGGTGCACATATCAAACTCCAGGTGAGATAGGGCTACCTAGTAAGTCCTTCTCTCAAAAACAAAGCAAGCAAACAAAAAGGATATGTAGTGTTGTCAATCAGCAATCCTAGCACCCAAGAGGTTAGAGGCGAGAACATAAGGAGTTCACCGTCATCCTCCAATATGTAGTGAGTTTGAGTTCAGCCTGGGTTACTGAGAACGTATCTCAAAACAAATAAATAAAAAGCAAACTGTAGTTTACACAGTGCACACTTGGAAGATTGAGAAGTCCTCAACTGGTATGTTACGTCTAAAACCCATTCCAACACCCAGGATCCCTCTTCAGCCTCCCACAAGGTTTCCCTGGTGACTTTGCATCATCACACACCTAAAAGGGAAGGGGGAAGGAGGCTCCAGTCCTCTGCCTGGGCTAAATAAATCTCTGATACCAACAGGTCTGCAGTGGCAGCAGGAAAACCCAGGAGACCAAGCTCTGGAACCCACTCTGGGTCCCTGTGGTCCAGGAAGGGGAAAACTGGGAAAAGTGACTCCTGTTACTTGGCTCTGAGCCAAAAGAGCTGCTAGTTGGAGTGGAATTTTTTTTCATGGCAAAGGAAGAGGAAAAATCAGATCACATTTCCCCCTGACAGAGCCTATTTGTTCAGGAAGATCTTGGGGCCCTAGATGTTCATAACAGGAGGGTATTCATTAAGTTATGCCTTGATTATGACTGCTGAAGTACTGCCCCCAGCACTCCTGTTTCTCTTCCCTTCATGGTGCAGAGCCTCCAGCGAGCTGGGCAAGCCTTCCATCCCAACCACACCCCAGCTCTTCTTTCTTCCCTTCGCCTTCAAGTTTGAACTCATTTCTCTCAAAATTACAAATGCCCTGGGGGAAGCTCTGGCTATGGCCATCATGGGACAAAGTGAAGAACCCTTGATTCAGCAAGGAAAGTTATTCCTTTTAGAAGAATTGGATGTTCCTCTTACACTTCATAAAACGCTGCAGCTTCTGGGGAAGGGGACTTGGGGACCCATAGAAGCTGTCCTGCTATCCCCTACCAAGACATTTGGATAGGAATCATTCATGTAAAATGGATTCAAAGAGGCTTAATATAAAAACACAGAATCATATACTTGAGTGGGTATAAAAGTCACATACCCCAGCTCCATGGGAGTGGCTGATAATACTTAAATCTTGGCTCTATCATCTCATGCAACTCATAACATCCCTCAGAGGGAGGGGCTGCCTTTCCCCTTGTTACAGATGAAGAAATGGGCATAATAACTTGCCTGAAGTCAACCTGGGAGTAAGTTATTATGACCAGACTATCAACCACGAGCCCTCATGCTTCTTGTCCCAGCTCCACAGTCTCTCCGAATAGCCTCCCTGAAATGTGAGTGCAGTCTCTTCCTGGACACCTGCAGCAATGAGGACCTACGGCTTTTAGAGGCAGTCTATTGATTGGCAGTTATGAGAACAATTTCCATAAATGCTGGTTGTTTTCTGCCATTGAGCACATTCACAACTTTAAATGACAAGTGTGTCTAATCTCTAGGTCTTCTGCCTTTCAGCTGGCCCTTCCAACATTTTCACCTCCATGATAAGCTATCCTGTTTGTCAAAAACCCAACTCAATAGCTTTGGCCAGAACTTCAAACAATACCTCTTCAGATGTGAACTCTGTGAGAGCAGAGGCAGTGACTGTCCAGGCCACCAAACTCTTAGTCCTGGCATAAAGTGTGCACTTGAAGCACTTGCTGAATGTGTGACTACGTCTAGATGAAGAAGGTTCAGTAGAGAACAGAGCAACACTGCCCCCTCCCCACTCAGGATGCTGTCACAGTTGGCTGGTGCTCTCTTGCTCAGTGACAGATTTATGGATGGCCCGACGCTGACAGCTCTCTGCCAAATCAGCAGGCACGGTGGGAAGAGTGACAAACAGGATGATATATAGATATCAGCTTCAAGCCTCCGCATGCTCAAGCACACATGGGTGCCCAGACACACCCAAAATAAGCATGCATATGTACACACTTGCACATGACACACCCATACACATGAAAATGGAAACGAACAAATAATAGTGACCCGCAGACAGGCAGTTCCTCTTCATCCTGATGTTGGAAAAGGGACCGTTTCCATCTTTCTGCTGTAGAGGCAGTGTGCACAGGAGAATGAGTGTAATCCTTGGCCAGTATGTACCAGGACAAGGATCTCAGCTCTACTACATACACACTGGCTGTGTGGCCTTTCCACCAATCACCTCTCTCCCCTTTCATTGTCAGTATCTATAAAGTAGGGATAAAAACATCTTTGCCCCTGGGATGCTTTGAGGTTTAAAAGAGATTAATGGGAGCTGGGGAGATGGCTCAGTCAGAAAGTACCTGCTGAACAGGCCTGAGGGCCTGAGTTTAGTTCCTAAGCGCCCACACAAAATATGGGTTTCAGGGCATGTCTGTAACCCTGGTACTGGGAGTGTAGGGCAGAATCAGGAGGATCCCAGGGGCTTGACGGACAGTCATCCTAGCCAATCGGTGAGCTAGCAAGCAAGCTCAGTAAGCAAGCATGTTAAAAACAAGGTAGTGAGTACTCAAGGAAGGTACCATACATCAACCTCTGGTCTTTGCACTAATATGTACACATACACACACACACACATACACAAAAATGTACTCACACATACATTACACACAAAAAATTGATAGTGGCTATGAGATGCCTAAGACATGAAAAACTCTTAATAAATTGTTAATTTATTCCAATAAAATTAATTGCTACTGAGGCTAGCAAGGCGGCTCAGTGGTTAAAGTGATTGCCAAGAAGTCTAATCACCTAAGTTCAATCCCCAGAACCCATGTAAAGATGAAGAGAGAGAACCAACTACACAGTTTTCCTCTGATTTCCACATATAAACTGTGACATGTGCACTGGCACACTTGTATCATACACGCGACATAATAAATATAAATACAATAAATGGTTAAAATAAATGTATGACTACCATCATAAGTTCATATACATGCGGTTTAAGCAGTCAAGAGTACAACATGCAATCAGGTCCTTTGCAAGAGCAGCAAGTGCTCTCAACCACTGAGCCATCTTCTCCAACTCCCTAAATTTTGAAAAAGCATTTGCAATAAAGCCTAATTCATAATAAGCATTATAAACTAAGCTCTTCTCTTGTCTATGAAGAAAACATCTGGGAAAATAGCTGGAGGATGCCTGAGGAAGAACAGCAGTGCCAGGGGCAGAGCACGCAGCACCCAGTCTTCTACTATGATGCCACAGAGAGAATCAAGCAAGGTAGGTACCAACTTGATAGCTCCAGGCCAGGCTCCCTCTGGGTTTCAGAAAGATGCCTCCAAAGCAACAAAACACTAGCAATCAGAGATTGCACCCATCTGCTCACTCAGTAAGCACTGGGGAACACGTCACAAATTCCAGGGACTGTGATAAGGCCCTGCCAGTACAGCTAAGAGAGACACGGTGGCTGCCCAGGAGCTGTTCACAGTCCAGTAGAGAAAGGTGAGAAGGCAAATATTAACAAGACAGTGGGACCAGGGTACAGTATGTACAAAACATAGTGGAGGGCCGGTGTGATGGTCCAACAGGTTCAGTCCTTGCTGCAAAAGCCTAAAGACCTGAATGTGATTCCTGGAAACCATGTGAAAGGTGAAAGGAAAGAACTGATTGCACAAAGTTGTTCTCTGGTTTCTGCATATGTACCCCTCCTCCACATCAAGTTCCCATCAATGACAGAGGATAGAAAGATGATGGGTGGATAGGCTGACAGATAGATTGATAGATAGATAGATAGATAGATAGATAGATAGATAGATAGATAGATAATAGATAGAAAGGATGGGAGAATTTAACAAAGAAATTAGCCTCTCGACTTTAAAGACATATTTGAGTAATAGGCAAGATATTAGCCTAAAAAACAATGAGCTGGAGCCAGGGAGGTGACTGAGTAGTTACGTGTGCTTAAAGCTCTTTGCTGTTTACTTGATCATTTTTTTGAGACAGGTGCTAATGCTAGCCCTGGCTGTCCTGGAACTTGTTTTATATATCAGGCTGGCATAAAGTTCATAGAGATTCTCCTGCCTCTGCTTCTACCTCAAGAGTGTTAGGATTAAAGATGTGTGTCACGATGCTCACCATTAGAGTGCCAACTGCTTGTGATGGTTTGAAAGAAAATGGACCCCAAAGGGAGTGGCACTAATGGGAGGGTGGTCTTGCTGGAGGAGGTGTGGTCTTGCTGGAGTAGGTGTGGTCTTGCTGGAGTAGGTGTGCCCTTGTTGGAGAAAGTGTGTCACTGTGGGGATGGGCTTTGAGGTCTCTTATGCTTAAGCTCAGTGAGACAGACCATTTCCTGTTGCCTTTGAGTCAAGATGTAGGACTCTTAGCTACTTCTCCAGCATCATGTCTGCCTATACACACCGTCATGTTGCACCATGATGATACTGGACTAAACCTCCGAAACTATAAGCCACCTCAACTAAAAGTTTTCCTTTATAAGAGTTGCTGTGGTCATAGTGTCTCTTCACAGCGATAAAACCCCTAAGAATTTGGTACTAGAAGTGGAGTATTACTGTGATAGGCCTGACCATGTTTTTGTTTGGAGGAATATGGACTTTGGTGCTTTAGGTTTGGAAAGCAGTTGAATGCTTTAAGTACTGCTTAATGGGTTATACCAGTAGGATCATGGAAGACAATGATACTGAGAATGATTTGAACTATGGGGGGCTGGGTCAAGAGGTTTCAAATGAGAATAATTTTAGTATATGGCCTAGAAATCATTCTTGGGATATTTTGGTGAAGAATGTGGTTGCTTTTTGCCTTTGCCCAAAGGGTCTGCCTGAGGCTAAAGTGAAGAGTTTTGTATTAATTCCCTTGGCAGAGGAAATCTCAATACCACCTAATATAGACTCTGTTGTATAGCTACTAGTATTAACTCTAATGAAGATTTATAAACAAAAGAAGAAAACTGAGCAAGAAAAGGAGCACCAAAAAGTGGAATGGAGCAAAATTCTGTGTTCAAGTAGATAAACATTAAGAAATGGAATAAAGGGAGTGATGACCTCAGGGCAAGATGCCACCCAGCTACATTTCCCCTTTGTGAAAAGGAATTAAAGAAAAGGTTAGAGCCAATTGTGGTAATATACACCTTTAATCCCAGTACTCAAAGGCACAGACTGGCAGATCTCTGAATTTAAGGCCAGCCTGGTCTATAGAACAAGTTTTAGGACAACCAAGCTTAGGCAGTAAAAGACAGAAATCTGGTGAAGATATAATTGTACAAGGGGGCAGATCTCTTCACTTTAGCCTGAGGCAGACTCTTCAGACAAAGGCAAAAGGCAGCCACATTACTCACCCAAATATCACAAAACTGATCTCTAGGCCACATACTAACATTCTTCTCCTCTGAAACCTCTTGATCCAGGCACCCACAGTTCAAATAACACTCAGCACCACTGTCTTCCATGCTCCTACTAGGATGGCTCATTAAGCAGCAGTTAAAGTATTCAACTGCTTTTCTAATCCATAATCCCAAGATCTGGATTCCTTCAAACAACAGTATGGTCAGGTGTTGGGGATATTCAGTTACCTGTGAAACCTGAGTTTGTATTTGTGTTACTTAAATAAAATTAACCTTGGGTCGGGAGACTGAGTTAGCAACTAGTTGACAGAGAGTAACCATAGAGCATAAGAGGGCATTCAGGAGAGACAGGGAGACACAAGAAGTAGTGCAGAGGGATTTGGAGTGGTGCAGCTTTTTCTAGTTTGGCGGAGCAGAATCATGGGTCTTTGGAGATGCCAACAAGGAGACAGGGTTTCAATCCAGCTTCTCTGAGCTAGCAGATTTTCACCCCAGCCTTTGAATCTTGGGTCTTATTTATAAATAGAATGATAGAGATTTAGTAAAAGCTACCTTTAGTGGCAGTGACAGAGCTGGGGCCTAAGGAAACATAATTCCAGTCAGGCTGCTGCCTGAGCAGCCAGGCTGCTGCTAGAGAAACAGATAGGTAACTGTGGAGTTGCAATTGTTGGCTGAAATACCAGTAGACTAAGGTGTAGCCACAGTGCTGAAGTTAAAACAACAGTCAGGCTTATTACAGCAATACCCCACTCCTGGTACCAACTTCTGTCTTAGGGTTTCTATTGCTGTGAAGAGACACCATGACCACAGTAACTCTTATGAAGGAAAACATTTAATTGAGGAAACAGCTTGCAGTTTCAGAGTTTTAACCATTATCATGGTGGGGAGCATGGTAGCTGGGACTATGGTGGCATGCGGGCAGACATGGTGCTAGAGAATTCTACATCTTCATCCAAAGGAACTGTCTCACTGGGCATGGCTTAAGCATATATGAGACTTCAAAGCCTGCCTCCACAGTGACACACTTTCTACTCCAACAACCACACCCCCTAATAGTGGCACTTCCTTTGGGTCTATTTTCCTTCAGACCACAACAGTATGCCTTTGTTGTCCTACCTACTGCCACGAAGGAGGCTGCACCAGAGCTATGCCCTTGAATTTCCCTATCTTAGAACTGCGGGACAAAAGAAATCTCCTGTCTTAACTGTCCAGTCATAGACATTTTCTTATAACAACAAAAGAAGACAAATACAAGAGCTTTGTAAAGGTGCCTGTGAAAGTGTTTGCAATAAAGGCTGAAAAGGTGGCTCAGCATATAAAGGTGCTGGCTGCCAAGTCGGACAGCCTGGGTTCCACCCCCAGGATCCATATGATAACAGAACTGATACAAATTGCCCTCTGACTTTTACATGTATGACACAGGCACTATAGTATGTATCTGCCCCCCCCATAAAACTTTAAAAATATTAATTATTTTATTTTCTATATGAATGTTTTGCCTGAAGATATGTATGTGCACTCTGTACCCACAGAGCTCAGAAGAGGGAGTTAGATCCCCTAGAACTGAAGATATGGATGGTTGTGAGCCACCATGTGGGTGCTGGGTACTGAACGAGGATCCTCTGCAAGAGCAACAAGTGCTCTTCCCCACCATACATCACTCCAGACCCCTAAGATGTTTTTAAGGCATTTTAAATAAAACCTTGTTCTCAATAAGCACTATAATATAAGCACATCTGGACTTTTTTTTTCAACTGTCTACTTTAAACCCTCAGTGAAAGAAATGAAAAGATTTCCTCAGACTCCAAAAGAGCCTTCAGGAACTCTTGCACGATCAGCCGATACTCCCCACCATCCTCATTTCTGCACTCACCTGCTTACACTCGGGGCCCAGAGGTACCGTGAGAGTGGATGCAGCTATCTGCCCAGCACCCTTTCCTCTCACCATCCCTCCACATCTTCACCCTGCCAGCGTCCCACTACTGCAGCCTCTTTACAGTCTCTCCCCTCCCTGCAAAACCATATGCACGCTCACACTCTAGTGACTCCTTTGTGTTTACTTGGGGAATTCTAGTTTATAAAGAGCTATTTATAAGATGCAGTTTTAAAATACATCTTCGGTTTTCCTTATAAAGGAACTCAATGAGTCATAAAGCAGTAGGCTGGGGAATGACAGCTAATTACACATGAAACAAACCAATTCATTCTTAAAACAAACATTTCTCCTTCCTTTCCTTTTTTTGCTTTTGTTTTTGTTTTGAGTCAGGGCAGCTCTATGAAGGACTGGCTATCCCGGGAACTCACTATGTAGACCAGGCTGGCCTAACCTCAAACTCACAGAGATTCGCTGGTCTCTGCCACAGAGTACAGAATTAAAGGTGTTGTGCCACCATGCCCAATATCTGTCTCTGGGTTTTTATTATCCATGCTACATGCAGGAAGTCAATCCCATTCAGCCAATGAAGTAGAGAAGGTTAACCAGGAATAGTGACCAAGCTTAAGACACTCCTTCAAGTCTATTTCTATATCCTTCTTCTAGGAAGCTTTGTGTCCCAGTACTGGGTTAGGGATTTCTATGCTTTGGTCTATCCCACAGAAGTCAGCATGCCAAAGAGCTAGGAAAACATTTCTACCAGGAGCAGCGTGTTCAAAAGTCTCAAGTGGAAAAAGAAATCCTGAATCTAGGCATGGTGGCAGACACCTATAATCCCAGCAGTTGAGAGGTGAAGGCAGGAGATTCAGGAGTCCAAGAGTATAGTGAGTTCAAAGCTAGCTTGGGATACATACAATTCTGTCTCACCTTTTTGTTTTTGTTTTTGTTTTTTTTTTCAAGACAGGGTTTCTCTGTAGCTTTGGAGCCTGTCCTGGAACTAGTTCTTGTAGACCAGACTGCTCTTGTACTCGCAGAGATCCACCTGTCTCTGCCTCCCAAGTGCTGTGACTAAAGGTATGCACCACCACTTCCCAGCCTCAATTTTTTTAAAATTAAAAGAATATATAAAGAACTAATTAGGAGTTGGATGCTGGAGAAATGGCTCAGTGGTTAAGAGCACTGACTGTAATTCTCAGCAACCATATGGTAACTCACAACCATCCAGAATGAGATCTGGTGCCCTCTTCTGGCCTGTAGGCATACATATAGACAGAGCAAATAAATAAATAAATAAACAAATACATACACACGTACATTTAAAAAAAAAAGAACACTGGACCCCAATACCCACATGACAGTAAATAACTGTCTGTTTTAATGTATCTTTTTCTGTCTTACCAGCCAGCTCCCAAACCATGACATGGAGACTTGTCATTTATTATGAAATCTTGGCCCACAACTTAGGCTTGTTCCTAACTATCTCTTATAACTTAAGTTAACCCATTTATATTAATCTATGTTCTATCATTGGAATTACCTCCCTTCCATCATGCACCTCATCTTTCTTCTCCATGTCTCCTGGCATCCCCCTACATGCCTAGATTCCTTCTCTTCTTTCTCTCTCTGCCAGAAATCCTGCCTATACGTCCTGCCTAGCTATTAGATGTTCAAGTTTTCTTACACCAATCACAACAATACACCTTCACACAGTGTACAAGTATCCCACATTATTTCCCCCTTTTTGTCTAAATAAAAAGGGAAGGTTTTAACTCTAACATAGTAAAACTATATACAATAAGGACAATTATCGAGCCGGGCGGTGGTGGGACATGCCTTTAATCCCAGTACTCGGGAGGCAGAGGCAGGTGGATCTCTGTGAGTTTGAGGCCAGCCTGGTCTACAAGAGCTAGTTCCAGGACAGGCTCCAAAGCAACAGAGAAACCCTGTCTCAAAAAAAAAAAAGAACAATTATCAGGTAAAAATAAATTACATTTACAGTATTCAGTCTATCTGTATTGGGTGAATTTGGAGAAAGTACTATATTATCTATCCTATCTTAGTGAATCCAAAGATTTACACCTAAACCATTTTCTATCATAACTTGCATTATCATCCTAAAAATATCTTTTTAGACCTTAAAACATCGTCTTAGCTAAACAATTTAAGCTTTATGTTTTTTAATCTATAAACTTTACATCTTTTATGTAAGTTTTTTCTGAATTTGCTAAGAAGGAGAACTGTATAACTCTCTAGTCTTCAACCTCCATCAGAGACCTAAGAAGGATAAAATATTACTTGAATAAACAGGAAGTGCAGAGCAAACAACTTCCATAACTGATGTGGGATTTCCCTCTGTATGCTGTGATTACCATTAATAAATAAAAAAAATTGCATTGGACCTATAGTAGGGCAAAACTTAGTTAGTCGGGGAAAACTAAACTGAATACTGGGAGAAAGAAGGGCAGAGTCAGGGAGAAGCCAAGGAGACAGACGCCGATTGGAATCATGCCAGTAAGCCACAGCCACAGATGAATAGAAATGGGTTAAATTAATATGTAAGAATTAGTCAATAAGAAGCTAGAGCTAATGGGCCAAGCAGTGATTTAAATAATATGGTTTCTGTGTGATTATTTCAGGGCTGAGCAGCCGGGAACCAACAAGCGGCCTCCTCACTACACAAAGCTATAGAAAGAACAAAGACAGCTGGCTTCCTGGACAGTCTCCCAAGGTTCCTCTGTAACATTGGAGCATCCATCATTGGTCTATGAATCTAGAATATCTAACAAACATTTTTGTGAAACAGGAAATTTTGGAGGAATGTTCTACCCTGTCTTAGCAAAGTTTGGCAGTTGCTTTTCTGCTTGTCATGTTTGTCCAGTTTGGACAGCATACTGTCAGTAGTCAAGGCAATGACAGTTTCTTGCCTAAATGGCTAGCATTGCCACATTGGAAGCAAACTCCATATAGAGGTTCTTTGATGCCTATTATCCTTTTCTGAAGTAAATTGGTGCTGCCAGAAGCAGACACGTCTCACTGTCATGAAAAGCCTTGTTATTAAAACATTTTAAATGCCATATTCTGTAAGTCTCTGCAGTGAGTGTCTGAAAACCATCTATCTATTTAAAATATATCTGTTTGACCTTAAAAACAAACCTAACATAACTATGTTTGATTTTTACAGATAACTACTCACCTGCATTTCTTAATTATCCTAAATAGTTTATAATAATAGCTTTCAAGGACTAAAAATTTACATTACATTGTTAAATGAGTTGCACAAGCACATTACCTTAAACTAGACTAGAAACATTATATAGTATAACAAAAATAACCTTAAGTTTGTATCAATATATAAAAATTCATACCAATATAAAATATTTGAGACTAGTAGTTGCTTTTATAGTTTAAAAGTAGATTCAATAATCTATCCTTTTATTTTATAATTTTATTTTAAAAGTAGATTCAATAATCTACCCTTTCTTATACACCTGCTTTTTTTGGGAAAAAGATCCCTGAATCTAACCTCCTTCATTTGGTTTCTTTCCTGACCATTACCAATAACAACTTGTAACCAACCACCCTAAACAATGACAGACATCCATAACCCAACAAATGACCAAAAACTACCTACCCACCTCTTGGTAATGTGGGCTTCATGTTCTCTAGACTGCTTCCTGTTGTCTGGGGATGATGGCATCTTTAGGGGACCCTAAGGATATTTGGATAATGGTCAAGTCTTGGGAGAGCTAGCTGTATTATTTTTTTAAATCTGTGTGATAGGAAGGTATAGAGCTTATATGAAATCTTGGCTGGATATTTTGTGAGGCTGGACCATCTCAGCTAGCAGGTTTGATGCTGTTCTGGATGCAGAATTTTGAGGAAACTGCAACAAATGCATTCTGAGAGGCTGGATCACTTGGACTACTTGTCTTTATTGGTGGTGCCTGGTTATTTTTTTTTTCTGAAAACACACAAGCTTTTAAAGTCCACATTTATGGACTGTGTGGTGTTCACAAGTGAGCTAAAGATGACTTCTTGTTTTATGTTTGAGCAGGTAAAACGCAACTGTAACCTTTATGAGTTTGTTTGGGCTGAATAAACAAACCTCTATCCATGCCATACGAAAGAATGGCATGTAATAATAAGTCATGAGGAATCAGCAGTCAACAAGATTCATCCAAGTCTGAGGGCTGCTGTAAGCGTCAGCATATACATTACCTGTCCTATAGTCTTTCTTGGATTCCTTTTTCATGTCTGCAGTCAAGATTTTCAGGACTCTCCCCCAATCAAATCTGATCTTCATTAATTTTTAAGAAAGCCATAACTTTTTGTTTCCTGTGGGGAAAAAGGCATAATTTCTTCCCCAATGCAACATATTTCTTGACTTCCATCCGAAGTTAAGACATTTTAAAAATATATAGGTTAGTTTAATTCAGCAGTTTTTCCCCCCACAATCCAATATCTCTCAGCAGCTGTCAGTTTTTGTTCATTAGCTCTTAAAGAGATTCAAAGCCAACAAAGCCCCATACAGCATCCAGATGCCCTATGTATTTCCCATCCTTATGTGGCTTATTCTGTTTACATTACTTATGTTTTCTTTAAATCCTTTATTATTTTTAAATTATGTATTTTTTCTATGACTGTCTATACCCATTTTCTTTTTTTTCTTCAGCATCTAAACTCATTTTTAAGCATATTATATCTGTTCAGAGTTTTTTCCATCTGGATCTGACTTTCTGTGTCTCTGCTGCCTCCTCAGACCATGTGAGACAAATCCTAAACTGCTACGCTACCACCAGGTGGCTCTACTTAGCACATGACACTGGCGGCTGACTCCACCCTCCTCAGTTCCCTGAAAGTCTAGTCTCAAGTCAGTTGGTACCCGCCCTGGGGCCACACTTACCCACTCCATCGCTGGGAATGTTGTGCTCACCTGCAGCAGGCATCTGTACCCAGTGCCACACCTCTGCCCGAGCAGACCAAGAGACCAAGGTCACCAGCAAGTCACTTGTTCAGAATTCTTTTCATTTCTTTCTTCATAGCCTTCTCAGGCCTTAGTGGATATATATGGCTGGATGTTGGGTGCCATATGTAATAATGAGTTTTTTCTGTTCTGCCAGCCAGCTCCCAAATAATGACACAGAGACTTATTAATTATGAAAGCTTGGCCTATAGCTTAGGCTTGACCTACTAGCTCTTTTTTTTTTTTTTCAAAGACAGGGTTTCTCTGTAGCTTTAGAGCCAGTCCTGGAACTAGCTCTTGTAGACCAGGCTAGCCTCGAACTCACAGAGATCCACCTGCCTCTGCCTCCCGAGTGCTGGGATTAAAGGTGTGTGCCACCACCACCCCGCCTCCCACTAGCTCTTATAACTTAAATTAACCCATTTATACTAATCTACATTCTATCATGCAGTGTTACCTCTCTTTCACCTTGCACCACTTCTTTCCTCTCTGTGTTTCTGGTGTCTCCCAGGTGCACCTAGATTTCTATTCCTCTCTCTCTCTCTGCCCAGAAGTTCCACCTATACCTTCTGCCTAGATTTGCCATTCAGCTTTTTATTACACCAATCACAGCAATACACCTTCACACAACTATCCCACAACAGTCTGTAATTCCAGTCCTAGGGGATCAGACACCCTCTTCTGGCCTTCATGAGCACTGCATGCGTATGGTGTAAAGACATGCATACACAGGCAAAATGCCCATGCATACAATAATTTACTTTTAAAAAATGAATAACAAATAAAGCTTACTGGCTAAAGAGAAGGCTCAGAGGTTGAAGCCCTTGAAGCATGGGAACCTAGGTTCAGATCCCCCATAAGCTATGAAAAGTTGAACACAGTGACATGTATCTATAATTCCAGTACTTCTATGAAGAGCTGGGAGGTGGAGACAGGAGAACCCCCAGAGGCTTATGGGCTAGTTAGCCTAGTGTATGACATGGTAAGCAATGAGACATCCTATTTCAAATAAGCTGAAAAGTGACCCCTGAGGCTTTCCTCTGACCTCCATGCGTGTGCCGTGAAACATACACACCCACACATCCACAACGTACATTCAAGGGGAGGGGGGAGAGAAAAGAGAAAGACAGTTCTATATGAATTAGGAATTTTAGAGTCAAACCAACCCATGTTAAAAGTCCTCAATGTAGTAACTATCAGCTTACAGCCTTTGGCCGGCAGTTACCACCAGAGGCCTGAAGACCTGCACCGGCTCCCAGCACTGCAGACTGACGGAAAGTCATACCTCCTGGTAGGAAGAGCTCTGTGGGTCAGGTCCTAGCGCACACCTTAACACACTGATTCTGCAGGTGGACCCTCTGCAGGTGACTCTGTGCTCCATCATCGTTGCTCTGTGCTCATAGGCAAAAAACTTTCTGTGTCTCCACTTCCACATTAAAAGGGAAATAAGGGCAATACCTGTACCTGTCACAGGATTAGGAGAGCTGATATCTCTATGCCCCTTAGCAAGGCATTGGAGAGGCACTAGAGGGTATCATCTACATAGCTACAGAACTGAGGTAAAGCAGATCCACAGTTTTGGTGGATGTAGGCACCGTCCCTTACATTTTAGCCACCTCCCCCGCCCAGGAACCTAGCTTGGCTCATTATTGTTTATTCAATCAAACAGCTTCTCTGTCTCATAACTGACATTTAGTCTCTCCAGAAGGTGCATTCTAAGCAAGGACAATATCACCCCCAAGGGGGCAGATACTATTGGGGACTGTGAACAGCCAGACCCTGAATTTCCTGTGACCCCCTAGCCTGCTGGAGTGAACACCTTGTTATGCTTGTGGCTGCTCTGAGCAAAACAGCTTGTTTTCCTTTGTTTGCAGCTGCTCTGAGAGTGAGACTCTCAGGAGTTCCTGATGGCAGGGGAGTGGTTTCTGGTGGGTTTGGCTGGGGCGTGGCCACCAGTTAAGGGTCCATATATAAGCTGCCCCTGAAACAATAAAGGGGACATTCTTGGCATTCTTGTTTCAAGGATGACCCGTGTCTCTGTCTGTCTCAGTGCGTGTCTGTGTTTAAATCTCCACACCCTTTCCCAGCTAGCAAACGAACCACCAGTAATGCAGGCGCTACAAGTAGAGACCCCAGCGAGATTGGGAACTAGGGACAAGCTGAGATATCACCCTCAGGAATGGGGAGGGTGATTGAAGGCCTCAAAAAGAATGGAAGAAAAAGAGTAAGTTTTTAAAGAGAGAGTATAGACCGTCAGATTAAAAGAAGTAAAAAAAAAATAATAAGCCAGGTAAACATAGAATGTGCACCGAGAATTTGGATTATGTATATTATTGTGTTGTCTTTTGGCTTTTTGACTGGAGAGAGACATTTGATTCTGGGAACTGCTTAGAAAGGTATCTTGACTTTAAAATATAGTCTAAGGATTTGTTGCTTTGGAAAAGAGGCTCTGCTTTTGTTTCCACAGAAAATAAGAACCTGTGGATTTCTTCTAGACTAATGTGGTTTGATGCACCAAGACCCCATGAAAGTCACCGTGAAACACCCCCCCCAAATTACTTTGCCCAATAAATAGCAGGAAGTAGTTTACGAAGAGTGATGTTCAAATTCCCTAAATGATTGTTTACTAGAGGTTGTGGGGCCAAAGGGGACCGTGGTGGTGCCAGGAGCATCGGCAACCATGGCAACAAGTGCTGGAGCTGAGGCAAGCTGGAGCCACTCAGACCCAGCTGGGCTCCCATCTGTGCGCGTGTATGCAGAAGGTGGCAGCTGGGTGAGGAGAAGGCAGCAACAGTTCCCAACTCTGCGCACCGCAGACAAGAGTCTGTGGTGCGAGCAACAGACTTTCCCACAGGACCCGAGGAACCTGCGCAGTAGCCACAAAAGGTCCCTGAGCCCACCTGTCATCCCGGTCCCCAGTGGCGGCAGGAGACATGTTGCCTTGGTCCAGCCTGTGCCCAGCCTGGTGGAGCCATGCCAGCTGGTTGTGGTGGTGCATACCGGTTGGATTTGCTAAATGAGGCAGAGGCAGGAAGATCTGGAGTTCAAGGACGACTGCCGAGCCTTCTCAGCTGAGACTTTGGGATCACCGCGGGTGGTTGCTATTGTCACCACTGAGGCCTCCTTCATGGCAGCTGGAATTGCCATCAACCAGAGGGCTGCTGTGACTATCATGTAGCCGGCACCAACATTTAATATCATTCATGTTGAACGTAGAATGAGCATCTTC
>PVIU01015175.1:0-49289 GCA_004026605.1 Ondatra zibethicus
CCGTGGGACAAAGGAGGCCCCCTAGCAGGGGACTCGCCCTTCCCCCAAGGCCTCAGCCCGGGTGGGCCGAGCCCAGGTGCAGCCGGGACAGGGTCCAGATGAATCCGCAGAGGCTGGTTGGGCGAGGTTCCCGGACCCAAAGGCAGGCCTACTGAGGGTTGCCCTCTCCTCTCTGCTCGGCTCCGTGGGACCACCTTTCTTTTTTTTTAAACAGAAAAAGGGGAGATGGTGTAGGAGGTGCTTCTTCATTTGTATTGCTTTCATTGGTTGAATAAAGAAAACGGCCTTGGCCTTTTGATAGGGCAGAAATCAGGTAGGCAGAGTAGACAGGATGGAATGCTGGGAGGAAGGGAAGTGTGACAGATGCCATGCTGCTCCGGCCCAAAATTAACACTGGTTAGACTCATACCAGTAAGCCACAATCAAGTGGCAATACACATTAATGGAGATGGGTTAAAATAATATGTGAGAGTTAGCCAAAAAGAGGCTAAAGCTAATGGGCCAGGCAGCCATTTAATTAAAATAGTTTCTGTGTAATTATTTTGGATATAAGCTAACCAGACACCAAAAACACAGCCCTATCCTCCTTACTACACTTTTGATATCATTATTCTCTCTTATTTTTATTTTTCAGAACTTATTTCTTTGGGTATTACTCTGTATTAGCACTTTATTTGCTGGTGTAATATTCAAAGCAAGTATGTGAAGAAATCTGCTGTCTTAGGATACATCACATGGGGATAGGGGAAACAAACACTGAGCAATAAATCACATATAAATACCAATTAATAAAATTATAATTGTGAATTTTATTATAAGGTAAAAGTTTTTACATGAACATAAGTTAAAATTGTTGTCTTTAAAAAATTAGAAGCTAGCAAGGGAAAAAAATTGTAATGAGATAAAAGAAGCAAAAATTCTTTGTTGAAGGATAAGCATCTGATAATGTTAAGTAGAAGGTGATTACTGGCTTCATTGAGAATGCAAGATATGAAGCAAGAGATCATTTGAAAATTGAGTTACTGAGAACATATGGTTTTGTATTTGTGCCATAATTGTTTATGGACCTAGTAGAATATAAATCCCCTGACTATGCGGATCTTCCTAAGTCTCCAGGTAAGGAATTTAAATTACTGTATTAGTACAATGATATGATTGTGTGATTTTCTGAGCTCTATTGGTCTTTAAATTCTAGAGTCTTTATCAGTAATAAGTAATTATCATAATATTATTTTATATATTATTTTACGACTTTTAAAGCCTTAGATGCACTATCACTTTTAATTGTTGGAAGCTTCTTATTTTACAAATAATTTCTAGTATCAGGATAAATATGTAGCAAGCTGATGCTGAGAAGAAAAGTAACCTTCTACACCTCAAGGGAGTCACAATTACAGAGGTAAAATAATTAATCTAGTCCTACACTGCTGTCATTTCATGCTAACCATTTAGCCTCACTCTGAAAGTTTAACAGAAGAAACATTCATCATTCCAAAAATCACTACTGTTGCTCACAGTGTCCAGAAACATCTTGAAATCATTATTGTACTGTGTAGCTAATAACATCTTAGGCGTCAAATAATCTGTCTTATAGAGGAGAACTCCCTTTTGCTGTTTTCTTCCTATTGTAACATGTCTTAATTGCATGACACCGGAGCTGAGTTTATGGTTTCTCTCACTCTCTCTCTCTTCTTGTAATAGTGCTGATGTGTTATGGAACTGTGAGTACAACTTCTATGGTAATTGATGGGAACAAATTCATCTGGGATGTGTTACTAGTGCTGCAGGCAGGGACGCGAGCAGTGAAAGGAAAGTAAATGGGTTCAGGAGCTCTGGAGACGTTGGTGTTGCTGGAGGGAGGGAGGCAGGCATCCACTAATAACTACAGCTAAACAGTGGGAATAAGTATACATGAGGCTTGTCTCCCTGGTCATTATATATCATTTGCACTTCGTGGTTATGCTCAAATGTTGCTTTCCCAAACCAATTAGCCTTCAGCATGGTGCTAACTAGTGCAAATGTGACTCCTAGTTGGAATGATCACTGGACCTTTGATTTTATGTGCCCATGGTAATGAGACACATTCCCACTGCTCTCTTAAAGAAGAAATATTTGTCTTTCAATCTTGAATACTTTTTCAAAAGGCTAACAAAATTCCCTGTAAGTGACTAAGTGTGAATTTATGAAAATTAACCTTTACATTTTTAATCAGGGATTATGAAGTTGAACAGTACAATACTATTTTTATTAAAACATTTAGTTTTGTTGATTAAACACTTGGACCATAGAGAATGAGCTACTTCCTAAAGATCTAAAATTCCACAGGAGCATTGTTTGAATAGAAACAAATGATAAAGCTCACCATCATTAGAATAATGAACAATTCAAAAACTTCAATGAAATATTTTGAGTGTCTATGTTGTATTTTGCATAAAGTTTAGGATAGGGATAAGAGAATGTATTTAATTAGTACTTGAAAATAAACAAACAAAGATTATTCCAATGTTTGCACATGAAAATAAAAATGAAAATTATTGATTTCAATTAATAGTGAGAAGCAGTGAGGAGAACACAAGCATCCCTCCAGGCCTGTTAAGTAGAGAAGCAATGACTTTTGTGGAAGTCTGAATCCAGCAGAAATTGTGGATAAATATGTAAGTTGTGCCAATAGCAGAAGTTACGGTTTTCCTAGATGTAGTTTGTATTCGCGTCATGACAAAGTGAGGAAAATGTAAAATATAGGTGGGTTCTTATCTGAATATAGGAATCTTTGTTTCATGAAACATGTCTTGTGTTTATTTCCTCAGAAAATGATACATTCTTTTCTTTTGCCATGGAAAATTTCATATGCTAAATAATAAAAATAAAAATGCAGGCATAGTGTGTGATTTATGGTTTTCACACCCTTGACTTGCCAGTAAATCCCTATCTCATGGTTATCCACATATAGTTAGTCTTGACACTAAATATGACATCAATCACCCAGTTGAATGTATATAAATATCCTTCTGTTTAAACATCTCTGTGAGTAATTCCTTAAACAGACATATTTCTTTGCAAATAAGGAATCCAGCATGAAGTTAAGTCTCATGTCCAGTTGGGAAGAATTTAATGACTTCAGCACCATATGGCATCTTCCTAGCTAGCAAGTCTCACTAAACATGAAAAAAAGAAACCTCTCCACAAAACAGCAGAGTGCAGGCTCCTGCTAAAATACTTAAAGAGTATTCAATATTTTGTCAGTCTTCAGTAGACATGTTGATGAACATGAATGCAATAGAGTTGTCTGAATCTGTGTATTCAATATGTATGGATTAAATATAAACCAAATATTATCTGACTCCTGAGTGGGACAGTTAATTATTTGTCATGTTTTCTTCCTTCTGTGTGATCCCTTCTGGAAGCATCAGATATCAGCTGAGTATCAGTTACAGTCAAATTCTCCTGGGAAGAAGCACAACTTAAGGACTGTTAAAATAACACACACACACACACACACACACACACACACACACACACACACACACACACTTCCCCCACAGTTGGGTTTTGTTTGGCTTGAAACTGTATAGGTTCTGATCATGCTGTCACAACCACTGTGTGACAGTGCTGTTGTGTTTGGGAAACATTGTTTTATTACAGTAATCTATTGTCCCTGGCTCTTGCAATATTTCCACTTTCTATTTGATGATGGCCCTTGAACACTGGGAGCAATAATACGTATGCTGCCTTTGAATCTTTCCATAGTGTTTTCATTTAGAATACCTACAGAAGTGAAGTAATTTGTGAGAGGCCACAAGGTATCACAGAGCATTGGCTTTCAAGAACAGATTAGGATATCATGGCACCAAACCTCCAACTATTAACCTGCCAAACCATAAAGCTATAATCTCCATAGGAAGAAGCAATAATATAGATACATATGGACTAATGGGGGATGGCACTAGAACAGGAGGATAAAACACAAACAGATGAAGGAGAAAATACTGGAAAGACAGCTAAAATTAAGGATCCCTTGACAAGTCAAATGGAAACTTAAATAGAACTGTCTTACAGTTTTTAAAGTATGACTATATACCTCGGTGGATTTCATCATTGTCTGGTGTTATTTTCCTTCTTTCAACATTAATTTTGTTAATTTGGATCTTCTGTCTCTGCCTTTTAGTTAATCTAGATAAGAGTTTGTCAATATCATTGATTTTCTCCAAGAATCATCTCTTTGTTTCATAGATTCTTGTGTTGTTTTTGTTTGCTTGCATTTTACTGATTTCAGCATCAAGTTTGATTACTTGTTATGGTCTCTTCTTTTTGGCTGTGATTTCTTCTTTTAGTTCTAGTGTTTTTGGGTGTGCTCTTATGTGCCTAGCATGAGTTCTCTCCAATTATTTTTCATGTGGACACTTTGTGCTGTGAGCTAACCTTCCATAGCTAGCTGCTTTGTGTTCCATAAGTTTGAGCATGTTGTGTTCTCATTTTTATTCAATTCTTGAAAGTCAGTAATTTCTTTCTTAGTTGATATCTTTACCCATTTTCATTCAGTTCCCACGAGTTTGTAAGGTTTCTGTTGTTTCTGTTCTTGATATCCATTGGTCAGATATTCCTCATTGGTCAGATAGGATATAGAATTTTATTTTAATTTTTTTGTGATGTATGCTTTCCCTCTGTATTCTATGAATATGTTTGATTACCATTGAGTATAAAAGAAGCTACTTTGGTCTATGGCAAGGCAGAATATAGGTAGTGAGAAAAACTAAACTGAATGCAGGGAGAAAGAAGGCAGAGTCAGAGATGCCATGTAGTTGCCAAAGGAGAGACGCCAGACCATTACTGGTAAGCTACAGTCTTATGGCAATACACAGATTAACAGAAACGGATAATTTAAGATATAAGAGCTAGCTAGGAATACACATAAACTATTGGAAAACAGCATTGCAATTAATATAGTTTTCTGTGATTATTCTTGTCTGTGTGGCTGGGGAACAAAAAAGCAGTCTCTGATTACATAATGGCATCTAACATTCAGCAATGTACATCCACATAAACCCTAAGAAAGCTTACATAAAATGGCTCCTACACCCTCAAAAACAGGATTTATTGGAGCTGCTTGGTAGCCACATTGTTTTCAGATAGGCTCTGTTTGCTGACTGCAAGTAGAGGCATGGCTTCTTTAAGAGATGATTGACTGGGTCATACTGGTTACACAAATGGCTCTGGCTCTTTTGGGAGGTCCTGCTACAGAGCACTTCAAAAGGGTTTGTCAACAGAGTGCTACAAGCTGCTCAAAGGAGACATAGACCTCCTTGCTGCATCTCCGGAGATGGGGCAGTAAGCATGGCTCACAGAAATGGTTGTAAACATACTTCTGCCATGTTGGACAAGGTGGAACCAAAAGGCGAAGTCACAGCATTAGTACTATCCATGAAGCTTAGCATTTTAAAAAGTTCTCCTGGTCAAAAAAGTCTTACAGATATAGAAAATATAGATTCATATGAAAAATGATCTCTAAATGGGTCATGGTGTTGGATAAATGTACATGGGCTTAGGAGAGAGAGAAGAAAAAGTACAGGCAGGCATAGATTAAAGGAGTAAAGATAATAAAATAAATATTAAATGGATTAAAAAACCATAAGCCACACATAAAGATGGAATATACATAAGGAGTCTGGATTATGTGTATTATTGTGTTTTATTTGGATTTTTTGACTGTTAATGAGTTAACTGGCTAAAAACACTTGATTCTGGGGGTTACTGAGCTAAAGCAACATATATATTTTAAAGACATCTTGACTTCAAAATTTGAGTCTAAGTTTATGTAACTTTGAAAAAGAGGTTCTGCTTTTGTTTCCACAGAAGATGAGAACATGTGGATTCCTTCCAGGCTAATGTGGTTTGATGGAGCAAAAGCACCTTGAAAGGTCTCCATGAACCCTAAAAGTACTTCACCCAACAAACAACAGGAAGCAGTTTGGAGAAAGCTATACTCAAATTGCCAAAATGACTGTATATAAATGTTTGTTTTTGTTTAAAGGGGTTTTGTGGAATATAAGTGACTAGTGGTCACAGTAAATCTCTTTCAAAAAGGGGAGGATATCATATAGAAACGAATACTGACACCGGTGTGGATTTTGTTTTACTGATACAAAATTGAGGTCAATTTTGTTATATGTATATTTCTACTCTTGTTTAAGGTAATATGTTTATACAACTCATTTTAAAAATATAATGTATAATTAAAAATTACATATGAATAGTCATTCATATTATAATACTCAAATGTGCAGTCATGTTAGTTATGTTTTCTAGATATACAGAGATATATTTCAGTTAGTTAGATAATCTTCAACACTTCAAAGACCTACAGAATATAACATTTAAAATGTTTTAAGAACGTAGACTTTTCTCAACAGTGAAATATGTCTGTTTCTCGAAGCACCAATTTACTTCAGAGAGGTTGGTGAGCACTGAAGAAACTCATTATGGAATTTGCCTTCAATGTGACAAAGCTGTCTATTTGGGCAAGAAACTGCTCTTGCCTGGACTACTTGATGGTATGCTGTATAAAGTGGACATTCAGAATCCAAAGAAAAATGAGTGTTAAACTTGCTGAAAGAAGGTGAGGCAGTCCTTCAGGGTTCCTGCTTTCTGAAAGAGTGTGCCTGACATTTTACACGACAGAAAAGAAACTGACTGACACACTGTGAATATAGTCAAAATAGTCTTCCAAATTTCCTGCTTCAAGGAAAAGTCAGCTAGATACTATGGGCCTGTAAGCTGAAGATTAATGTCCCAAGGTCACAGAAGTCAATTCTAGAGTTTTAGAAGTTGCTTATAATGTACTTCCTGTTAAATTAAAAACTTAGGTAATATTATATCCTTCTGGGTATTTAATGGATTGAAGATAGATCATGATAGTTTTCCTTAGTTATGATAAAAGATAAATTAGATATGAAACTTTAGACTCACAAAGAAATATTGTAACTTTAGTTTCTTGCTTGATACCTGTTTTGTTATATGCAATTTTACTATGTTAAATTTAAAATCTTCATTTTTATTTAGACATAAAAGGAGAAATGATATGGGATTCCCCTCTGTATGCCTTGAATATGTTTTATTACCATGGTTAGTAAAGTAGCTCCTTTGGCCTATGGCAGGGCAGGATATAGGTAGGCAGGAAATCTAACCTGAATACAGAGAGAAAGAAGGCAGAGTCAGGGAGAAGCCATGGAGCTGGTAAAGGAGAAAGACACCAGAACCTTAGAGTAAGCCATAACCTTATGGCAATATACAGATCAATGGAAATGGGTTAATTTAAGATATAAGAGCTAGATAGGAATATGTCCTGAGTCGTTGGCCAAACAGCATTGTAATTAATATAGTTTTGTGTGATTATTATTGTCTGGGTGGCCAGAAAACAATAAAGCAGTCTCCGCTTGTATACTTGTATCTGTTCAGACTTGATTTTTGCTTGAGGCTTGAGTATGTGATCTGTTTTGGAGAAATTGCCATGAGCTGTTGAGAAGAAGGTATATTCTTTTGTATTTGAGTGAAATGTTTTGTAATTATATGTTATGTCAATTTTGTATATGGCATCAAGTAACTCTAGTATTTATCTGTTTAGATTTTGTCTGGGTAACCTCTATATTGGCAAAAGTGGGGTAATGAAGTCTCTCACTAACAGTGTGTTAGGGTCACTATATGATTTAAGCTGTAGTAGTGTTTCTTTTATGAATCTGGGTGTCCTTTTGTTTGCTGCATAGATGTTAGAGATTGAAATACCTTCTCAGTGGATTTCTTCATTAATTTATATGTAATGTCCTTCCTTATCTCTTCTGATTAGCGTTGGTTTGAAGTCTATTTTGTTAAATGTTAGAATAGTTATGCTGTCTTGCTTCTTAGTCTATTATCTTAGAATATTCTTTTTCATCATTTTAACCTGAGGTGATGTTTATCCTTGAATTGAAGGTATGTAACTTGATGTAGCAGAAGGATGGTTCTTGTTTTCCCATTCATTCTGTTAGTCTGAATCGTTTAATTGGAGAGTTAAGACCATTGATGCTGACAGTTATCAATAAGCAGTGTTGGCTGATTCCTATTATTTTGTTGTTGTTCTGTTTGTGGTGGTGGTGGTGATGTGTGTGTGTGTGTGTGTGTGTGTGTGTTCCTGTTTTTTTTGTTGTTGTTGTTGCTATGGGGCCAACCTTCTCAGGCTGAAATTTTTCTTATAGTGTCTTCTGTAGTACTGGATTTATAGATAGACTTAGGTTAACTTTTATCACAGAATGTCTTATTTTGTCCATCTTTTGTTATGAGAATTTTTTCTGGGAATAGTAGTCTGCGCCAGCATCTGTGGTCTTGTACAGTTTATCAAACATCTGTCCAGGCCCTCCTGTCTTTTGGAGTCTCCATTAAGAAGTTAAGTGTTATTCTAATATGTATTTTGTCCTCTCTGTATTTAATATTCTTTCTTTGTTTGTTTGTTAGTTTAGTGTTTTAATTATTATGTGCCCAGAGAAAGTACTTCCTGGTCCAGTCTATTTGATATTCTTTATGCTTCTTGTGCCTTGATAAACACCCCCTTTGGTAGGTAAGTACAATTTTCTTCTACGATTTTGTTGAAATTATTTTCTGTGCCTTTGGCCTGGGCTTCTTTTACTTTGTCCATTCCCATTAGTACTCAATTTGATTTTTTCATTGTTTCCCAAATTTTCTGGATGTTTTGTTCCAGAACATTTTTAGATTGAACATTTTCTTTGTCAGAGGCATCCATTTCTTCTATTGTGCTTTCAGCACCTGACATTTTTATTCCTTGCATTCTGTTAATGAGACTAGCCTCTGAGGTTACTATTCAAGTTCTTAAGTATTTAATTTCCAGATTGCCCTCAGTTTGGGTTTTCTTTACCAATTCCATTTCTACTTTCTTGTCTTGAACTGTTTCATTCTTTTCTTTCTACTTGTTCTTGTGTTTTCATAGATTTCTTTAAGGGGTTTTTAATTTTCTCTTTAAGAATCTTTTTCATATCCATAATGTCTACTTTAATGTCCTTGTTTTGTGCTTCAGCTAGATTGTAATTTTCAGGGTATAGTATGGTAGCAATTCTGGGCTCTAGTGGAGATATTTTCTTGGCTCTTATTGATTGTGCTTTTATGTTAATTTCTAAGCATCTTTGGAATGATTGAAATTCTAGGTACTGATATTTGGTCTCATATTTTTGACTCTACATGCTGGGTGAAGAATGACTCTTTTCAATGTAATAATCATAAGTAAAAACTACTTAGGTACACTTTTAAGAGACAAGTTTCTTGTGTGGTTTTTATCTGTCCATTTATACATTGCCCAACATTATAGAAAGAGAATGCTAACAAATGTTCTTTCCACTGATTTTCCAAACATCAAATAAAATAATTAAGACACCAGTTTCTTGTGTGTTTATATTTTTCCATTTACATACTTTGCCCAATGTTATAGAAAGAATATATTTCAAGGAAAATAGTCATTGAGCAATTAGAATTTGTAGGGAATTTGAAGAGGAAGTCCATGCATGGATTAAAAGGATAGGAGAAAAAAAGGTTTGATTTCATTATGTTTTAAATAAAGAGTTATATAAACAAAATTCTGCATTTAGTTAAAATTGCTTTATGGCTCATTTACTGATTCTCACTACAAATCTTTTTATTTTTTGTTCCTTTTTGAAATGGCAATACTAATACTGATTTGGGATTTCCTTCTATATATGTGTTATTTTTATAGGTTGATGAAAAGAGCTGTTTTGGCCAATGGCTTAGCAGAGTAAAGTCAGAGAGAGTAGGTGGAGTCAAAGAAACACCATGTAGCTACCAAAGAAGTCGCCTCTGTGAAAACTTACCAGTGGTCACAGCCTCATAGCAATTCACAGATTAACAGAAATGGGTTAATTTAAAATGTAAGTGTTAGTTAATAAGGAACCTGAGCTAATAGGCCAAACAGTGTTGTAATTTTTCAGTCTGGGTGGCTGGGAAATGAATGAGCAGTCTCTTGCAACATAATACTATTAAGTAACATTAAAAAGTGTCCAGTGAACAAGTCAAATGTCCTTCCACCACGGTTTTCTAGATTCTTAACATGAGCTAAATATGTATGGTATACATTTGAATCAGCTAAATTAATATTTATATGGTGCTGAAGCACCCAATTGTTTAGTGTTGCATTAGGAAATGAATCATAGTATGCTTAATGACTCCCTTCTTTTCTATAGTAATTCTATGATATTTTCTTTTGGTAATAATGACCATTACTGTTACTTTTCCCACTTATTTGATGACATTAGGAAAGAATATTTAGGTGTTTTTTTGTTTGTTTGTTTGCTTTTGTTTTTGCTTTGTTTTTGTGAGTTTTGGAGACAGAATTTCTGACTATCCTCATGGTGTGGGAGGTCCTTCGGTCTATGTGTTGCTTTTATTGGTTAATGAATAAAGAACTGGCTTGGCCTATAAAATGGGAGGAGCAAGGCTGAGTTAGAGAGACTCCCTGGAGCCACTGCCAGAGTCAGACCTGCTGAAACATTGCCAGTAAGCCACTGCCACATCACAATATACAGATTAATAGAAATGGGTTAAATTAATATGTAAGTGCCAGCCAATAAGAAACTAGAGCTAATGGTCCAAGCAGCGATTTAATTAATACAGTGTCTGTGTGGTTATTTCATGGCTGGGCAGCTTGGACCAATGAGCAGCCCCCTCCCTCAACATCCTGGCATCTGCTTTATAGATCAGTCTGACCTTGAATTCACAGAGATCTTTCTGCCTTTGCCTCCTGAGTGCTGAGACTAAAGTGTCTGCCATCACTGCCTGGCCATTATGGTTTTTTTGTTTGTTTGTTTTATTTTATTTCATTTTTTGTTTTTTTCTACCTGTCAAAGGTTGGTGGTCCTTCAAAAATATTTCTGTATAGAACTTGCAAATGCACTTTGATAAAAATAAACATCTTCAGATAAGATCATACTGAATTAAACTGATGGGTTCTAAATCAAGTGATAGGAATCTTTAGCAGAAGAAGAAGAAGAAGAAGAAGAAGAAGAAGAAGAAGAAGAAGAAGAAGAAGAAGAAGAAGAAGAAGAAGAAGAAGAAGAAGAGATCATGCATAGAAGACATCAATATGGGGAAGTCTGGACAGAGGGAGCAGCTCCCAGCATGTCTTCAGCCATCAGAAGAAGCTGGAGAAACAACAAAGCACTTCCCTCAAGGCTTCTCAGGGGACTGTGGCCTACTACCATCTGTGCTTCATGCTGGCCATGACGAATATGAGAAGATGATAGCATGCTCTTCTAAGTCATCAGGATTATTGCATTTCATTACAGTAGCCATGGGAAACCAATGTAGCCTCATTTCCACAAACTCGAAAGGAAAGCACAGATGCAAACAGGGAAGGGGCTTCAATTAAGAAATATGTAGAACCTTCAAACTGGGTAGTTTACGAAGCTGTAATAGATGGGATATTTACAAAGGGGAGGTTGGGGTTAAGAGAAGTTATGTGGTGAGGGCAACTGACTGATTTTCTAAGGCTTCAGTAGTAAAATAGTGCACAGAGCAAATCATGTACTTCAGACATTTGTTGTCTTATGGTCCAGGAGACATGATCCAGTCAGGTTGGTTTCTCAGGCTGCTGCTCTCAGCGGAGTGCAGTTTCCCACTTTCTCTGTGTCTTCTCACGGGTGCCTGTGTGCGTGCATGTGTGTGTGTGTGTGTGTGTGTGTGTGCGTGTGTGTGCGCATGTGTACATGTGTGTAGTATGTGTATATGTATGCATATAATCATTCTTATGTATCTTCCAGTATCTTCATTTTATTACAACATCAATCAGATAAGCTAAAGGTTCAGGCCAACAGCTTCATTTCAATTTAATTATTCATTTAAAGACTCTCTAAATATGGACACAACTCGAAGTTTCTGGCAGCTAGTGTTTCACCAGATGAATTTTAGTATTCAAGTGAGTCTATAACATTGTTTTTTTTCTTTTTGACAAAGATGTGCCCTGAGGGACCCTGAGAAGAAGAGACCTGAGCAGAGATAGATATTTAGGAAATGATGTCCATGATAGAGCAATGAAGGAGGCATTGAAGGAAAGGAGCCTGAAGAACAAATTCTCCTTTGTTTTTCTCCTGACAGATCAGCAAGCATCACATATTTGCATCTTAATCTCGAGTCAGAGCAAAGGTGGGAAGGTTAGGGGCACGTTCTGAAGGAGATCCCCTGACTGATGGAACAGCAATATCATTTCAGGGAAACAACCTCTGGTCAGTTGTGTAGTCTGAAGGCATGCTTTGGAAATTCAAATTACGATCTCAGCTTGTAAAAATTATTTTTGCTTTTTTTTTCAAATAGCACACGGTACTTTAAAATACCACAGAAGTGGGTACATTTTCTAATATTAAACTGTTGTATATTATGCAAGGTTGTGCTCTTGATGTACAAAATGCTCTGAAACACAGCTCAAATGCTTCTTTTTCTTCATCTTATTTGTTAAGTTGCTATATGATCAGTATTCAAGGGCCCAATGAAATAATAGGATATATTTAACTGCAACAATTCTAGAGGAACATGTCACATGAAGATAGCATGCTAAAGCACCTTCAACATTCAGGAAACTGATTGATATTTATTTAAATGAATTGAAGTACAAATAGACATAGGCTTATTTTCCTTGGTATGTAAATAAGCCACTGGAATTAATTATTTCAATATCTTTAGGTATTCTAGTCAACTAAGTAATAGGGATAAATATTTGGACTTATTACAAGGCTGCTTCTTTTCCTCATGGGTTCTTTAGTCTTCTTAAGTTATAATGTTTCACGGATAAATTAAAAGAAAATATCATTTTAGAAACTGCCTCATATAATTTATACATATGTTGACTGTCTACTCTTTGGAAAATGCATGAGGTCAGTTTTGTTAGAAACCTCATGAGAATTAATCTGAACTGGATTTCTACATTAGAAAGACTGATAATTAAATTTCTGAAAATAATTAATGGTCACACACATTTTAACAAATTTTGTAGTGAATAGATAGTGAAGAAAATTGCATATTTGTTGCAATTTCTGCTAGGAAATACTTGCCCCTAGAAAAGTCAGATAGATTTAAAATTATTTGCAGGGTTTTCACAGAATATCGCCACTAGAGGGCACTGCTGTTCTTTAGCGCACTTCTTGTACCTTCACCAGAGAGTGTAGATTCAAAACGGGCTGGCTGGCCAATTTGGATTGTGGTATAAAATTTTCAGAAACAGGAAAATAAATTTATGAAAGTTTATATAATTTATCAGAGCTTTTAAACAGCCGAATACTTAACTTAGAATTTCCATCAAACTCATTTTATCTATCTTTGCGATACGCATTTGGAGAACATGACACACAACGAAAAAAGAAAAAGATCATTTGGTACTCCATAGAAATTCTTAAAAGATAATCCTGTTTATTCATTGCAAAAATGTCTGTTTCTTGTAACGTGAAATAAATAGCTTCGTATACAGGCTTCTCTTTGTGGTGCTATGACAAACTTAAGCAAGCAAAGTTTATATCCATACCATATTATGCATTCATAGTTACAGATCCACAGTGCAAATGAGAAGACAGGTACTTTCATGACTCATTTATAGAAAGGAGATGAGGAGCAGAATGCAATGATTGTGGAAGTCACATGGGCATGAAGGCAGAAGTACACATGCATATACATGAAAATAAAGATGAAGAATAATTTTTCCCACTAAATTAGTAAAAATAAATGCTATATTATATAAGCATGGAAAGATCAAGTTTTGTTGTTGGGAGACATAGCTTATATTTTTATTAGTAATACTGTAGCCTTTAGTTAAAATCAACTTCAGATATACAGTGTTTATTATATAATAAAACATTATGATTAATATAGAAATGTAAGATATATTTTCTGACACAAAATTATAGAAGCTTAAGGACATATGATACCTGTGCTCAAATAGCTTGCACTTTGCACCATATGTGGAACAGATGCTTGTTTTGTAGGTAGAATTAAGAGTTCTCTGTGGATTCCAGTGAACTACAGTCCTCTATGGAGGAAGGAGATTTTGTACTGGTCTTGAAATATGAGTGTAGCTCAAATTCCTGTGTGAGATAGCACAAGAGCAGACTCAAAGCCTTGAATGGTTCAGGCAGACCTGGTGGCAGTAGATGTATAAATCTGGAGGCCTCGGTGAGTAGGGCTGGGGTGAGGAGGGGGATAGTGAGGCAATTTCAGAAGACAAATGGGAGCCAGAGAGGAAATTAGAAGTTAAGGGCACTTGATGCTCTTAAGGAGTACATGAGTTCAGTTCCCAGAAGCCGAAACTGTTCTTAGCTCCAGCAGCAAGGCATTCAGTCCTCCCTTCCTGCCTTACCAGACACATTTCTAGTACCCTTAACATACACGTGCAAAACACTCACATATGTTAGGTGACAATAAATCATAAAAGAAAGATAAATGAAGTTTTAAAATTGTGTATGCTTTTGAGCAATGAGTTGTGGATATGAGGAAATCAACAGTTGTTAAAAGAGGCATGTCTGGGACTTAGCGAAGAACCTCTTTCATAAAGTAATCATGAGATGGAAGGAATATTAATTAAGGAAGGGAAACAAACTTTGGATGTGAAAGACGAAATATGCCATTTGGAAAAACTGAAAGACTGTGATTTTTTTTTAACTAATTAATGTTATGGACCCCAGAGCAGAGAGAAGATAGAAAATGGGCTTAGGTTTTCAAGAGAATAAAGATGACAGGACATAAAGGCAGAAGAAAGGGGAAGAGATTTATATCACAGAAAAGGCAAGAAAATCAGTTGTGCTTTAGATGTTAAAACGTCTTCTATTTGATGAAACACACTCATTCTCCCTAGAAATGCAGGGCATGCTGCACTAAGGAGTTAGACTGTCATAAATTTAAAGAGTTATATTTAGAAATGCTAATTAAGCCAGAAGGAGAGGGTAGATTTCTAAATGCAGTGGAAAAAAGAGAACAGGGGATTCAATCTAAAATGTGGGTCAATCTGTATTTTTATGTTTAGAGAAGGGGCTGCTACCACTGAGACATTAAAAATAATTATCTTAGATGTGTGTTGGAGGAAGGATATAAAAAAAAATCATCAGAGTCAAAAAATAGGGATTGCCTGAAGTGATCTTCTAAACATGTCATGATTTGGAAGTGAACATGCCAAAGAATTAACTAATTAACAGAAGACCACTTCCATTGAGGAAGGCATTATTTCATACAGGATCTGTGGATAGAAGCAAGATTGACCTTTTTGAATGAAAGGGAAAAACGAATGTAATGAAATAAAATTAAATAGAAAGTTAGGATCAAAGGTTTAAATATTAAGAGTAAATACTGTTGTGTGCCTAGGTAAAAGGGAGAAGATGAATGATCTAAACAAAAGGAAACAAACGGAAGGACCAAATGTTGGACAGATAGAAGGCACTGACTGTGTGGCTAGAACAATCTCTTTAGGAAGCAGAGACACTATAATTTCTCAGACTCTAAAGAGAAATAATGAATTTCAGATATGCCTGGGACCTTCTCAGCTGTGTCAAATCTACTTGGAAATTGCATACCAGATAAACTAATCAGTAAAAGCCAAGAGAGCTCTTGTCATCTTTGTATTGAGATTGAACCCATGCAAGAGCTTACGTATGTATTCTTCCTGACCACTCCCTCCACTCAGACAGTCCATGGAGTGCACAGATGGTAACTCATCTTGTCATATAATTTTTCCCTAATATTTAGTGTTAAAAATGACTCCCTACTATAATACGCTACTTAGTTTACCATAGACTCTTAATGATGCCTATGTATAAGACTAACAAACAGAAACCTGAACCTTGTAGTTGATAAAGGATAGGGATATCAAAGCATGCTGATTAACAGTCTAAGCCTAATTCATTTTAGCATGAAGTGTTTCTGCTTTTATAGACAACTCCATTAGTGAAACACATACACTATTCTTCTGAAACGTTCTGTGAATTGCACAACAGGACAGCAAGATAAACAATGGGATCTCCTGTGCTGACCTGGGTGAGACCTGGGCATGACTATTCTGCTTCCTTTGGCTTCTCTGTTTGCTGAACATCTACAAGGCCTGTCACTCATCCAGCATTCTGTGATCTGTTTATCTGTGCACTTGGTTCCCTTGTCTGTCCAGCTGACTGACTACCATGCTCTCATTTCCCGTGCCACACTTTTGCTTTCCAATATTGCTCACTTCAGTGTTAAATTGCCTTCTGCAACTTTGTACAGATTACAAGGATAGGACAAATCCTGTAGACAAACTTCCTTACCAAGCTGTACTTTCTAAATACTGACTCACCCACCATGTACCCTAAGAAGAAAATCCTTTCCCAAGTACTAGAAGAACAGCAGCATTAATGATGGTACCAAGATATTTTTCTTTCTTTCTTTGATTTTGTTTTGTTTTCTCAAGACATACTGGCTTTTGTGCCACAGTCCTGGCTGTCCTCTAACTCGCTTTGTAGACCAGGATGACCTCTAACTCAAGATCACCGGCCTCTGCCTCCTGAGTGCTGGGATTAAAGGTGAGTGTGACCACCGCCTAGCAGGTAACAAAATCTCTAATACACAGTTTTCAGGAATGCAATTAAGAGTATGAAGCAAGAGTGCAGAAAGTGATGATGATGAGCATCAGTGAGATCTCATTTGGGAGACAGAGGCAGGAGGATCACAATCACCAGCCAGCTTGGACTACGTGTGGGGACAATCAAAATAACACAAACGAAAGAAAACAGAAGTGACAAGCAGAAACCTGAATGAATAATAAACAATAAAGTATTCAATGAAGCAGAAACAAGCTTGGCTGTGTCTTCATTATCATTGACACACAGTCTTAGCTCTCTCAGCAGCAGAACTATGTATGTTAACATTTCGTGTTTACACATACACAAAGAAAGTTAAAATATCACCAAGTGGAATGATTTTATGGCACATGTACCTTCCTGCACATGGTTCACTACAAACCCATATTATAAATGGGCACATAATTATTTTTAATATTTATGCATTTTATGGCAGACTTACTAATATTTTAGCATTCATGGATATACATCATCATCTAACTCGGTATACTATTAACTGTTGCACGGGTTTAGATACATCAATACTCTGCTGTATATTTTATAAGTTCTAGCTATAGAGCACTACAATTGAGGACATCTTCTATAGAACTGCAGTAAAACTTCTTTAGGACCAAGTTAGTTCATGCATAATGTTGTGTGATTTTTCCTGGCCGGGGGGGTAGGGGGTGCGGGATGTGAATAGGGTGTACTCATCCTAGGTAGGACACTGAGGATTCACCAAATAAATGATTCTTCAAAAGCCCTCCTTAGCAAACAGATGAGTGTACTAGAGTTACTCACAGATGTATATGAGAGGGGTTACTTACAAAGCAGGGATAACTCAATGAGCTGTTTTCCTGGAGAACCCAGCTTACCTTGGTAACTATTTAAGAAAGCAGCATTTCTGCAACTCTACTCACAATGTGCAGGTGGTTTAAGTTTGGAGGTTGAGACCGGTCTGCTCTGACGCATCTCTCCTTGGAGTGTTCGCTGCTTCTGTTTGTTGGGGACGGCCATGTGCATCTTCTGTGAATGACCATGAGTGTAGGCGGAGACTGCTCCTTTGTTCCTGACTGCTCAAGACTCAAATAATCACACAGAAACTATACTAATTACAGCACTGTTCAGCCAATGATTCAGGCGTAATTACAAACTGTTTGGCTTAATAGCTTAAGCATATTTCTAGCTAACTCATAAATTAACCCATTTCTATTCATCTGTGTATCACCACTAGGCTGCAGCCTACCGGTAAAGTTCTAACTGGTGGCTAGTGTCTTTCTCCTTTGGCAGTTACGTGTAGTAATAGGCATGCGGGCCTGCTTTTCATCCTGGCGGCCACCCGGCTCCTGCCGCCCGGTGCCTGGCTAGCTTATACCCGAAATAATTACACGGAAACTGTATGCATTTAAATACTGCCTGGCCCATTATCTCCAGCCCCTTATTGGCTAACTCTCACATATTATTTTAGCCCATCTCCATTAATGTGTATCGCCACTTGAGTTGTGGCTTACCGGCATGAGTCTAACCAGTGTCCATCTTGTGCTGGAGAAGCATGGCGTCTGCGTCTGCCACACTGCCTTCTCTCTCACAGCATTCTGTTCTATCTACTCTGCCCACCTAAGGGCTGCCCTATCAAAAGGCCATGGCAGTTTTCTTTGTTTAACCAATGAGGGCAATATACAAATAAAAGACCCTCCTACACCAATTAAGTGCCGTCTCCCTGACTCAGCCTACTTTCTCTCTATATCTCTGTTTGGTTTTTTCCGCCTGGCTTTACTCTACTAAGCCATTGGCTGAAACGGCTTCTTTAATAACCAATGGTAATAAAACATATTCATAGCATACGAAGGGGAATCCCACATCATGTGCATATTCTGGAATAATGTGCATCTTTTGGGGTAATGGCCATGTGCATCTTCTGGGAATGGCCATGTGCATCTTCTGAGGGTGTCCATGTGCATCTTCTGAGGGTGTCCATGTGCATCTTCTGAGGGTGTCCATGTGCATCTTCTGAGGGTGTCCATGTGCATCTTCTGAGGGTGTCCATGTGCATCTTCTGAGGATGGCCATGTGCATATTCTGGGGGAACGGCCATGTGCATTTATTGAGGTCTATTTGCTTTCCAAGTTACCACAAACCTCCCTCTTTTTTATAAAAGGAAATATTTAATACATGTAATAATGAGGTGAGCGGCTGATTGTCATTTTAGCCACCCTTGGCTGTGTCCCGCTGCCCGGCTCCCGGGGCCCAGCTAGCTTATACCCGAAATAATTACACAGAAACTCTATTCATTTAAACACTGCCTGGCCCATTATATCTAGCCTCTTCTCAGCCAACTCTCACTCTTCATCTAACCCAGTTCTATTAATCTGTGTTTACCACTGGGTCATGGCTTACCGGGAAGATTCTAACCTACGTCCATCTCAGGCCGGAGATTCATGGCATCTGCCACACTTTCCTTCTTCCCAGAATTTTGTTTTGTCTACTACGCCCACCTAAGGGCTGCCCTATCAAAAGGCCAAGGCAGTCTCTTAATTAACCAGTAAAAGCAACCCAAATACAAAAGGACCTCCTACAACAAATATGCACAACAAATAACTATGAATTGGGGGGGGGGAAGCCAAGAAAAGAAAAAGAAACTTCAGTTTTGGCTCACTACAGCCTTGGGTATTTTACCAGAATGCTTCTTTGACAAAGTACCACAAACATTTTTTCATCAAATTTTCTTATCACACAAGGTTTGAGAGAATAGTAATTGTTCTTATTTGTTCCATGCCATATCATTCACAGAAAATACAAATTTTAGGACCATCAGAAGAAATAAATCCAGCTTCTCCCCAACATTTTGGAGACTTCATTCATTCCAAGGCTAACTGATAAGTATAGTAGTTTATGAAGATACAATGCCAACTAATTCTTTGTGTGTGGGTATACTTCTCTGCACAGATTCTTTTGTGTGTGTGTGTGTGTGTGTGTGTGTGTGTGTGTGTTAGTGTGTCTGTGGAGGACAGAGATTGACATTGACTGACTTCCTCACTCTTCACCTTAAGTATTTGAGACAGGGTCTCTCAGTGAACCAGTCTTCCCAATTAGTCAGGTTATAAGAATCTGTAGAATTGGGAATCGGCTTTGTTCTTTCAGTCAATACTAGCAATAAGAATTATCCTTCACACCACTCCAAATATATATTTAATTTTCCCTCAAAAAGCTTGAAATACTTTGAATTTCTCCCTTGGTTTTCCTTCCTTTATGTTCAGGAGACATCTTTTTAAATCAGAACTCTTGACATATCTTCTAAACTGCCAATCTTGATTCTAGACTGATTTCTCCAGTTTTTATGTTAATCCCATTTTACCTTCTACATAGACTAAAAGGGATTAAGTATTCTAAATCAGGCTACTGGTATTAGAAAAACAATAATCCCCTCTTTTTATTCTGAAGGTTGTAATTTCCTAGATGCATTTGTTGGAACATGATTGTGCTTTTAATGTAGATTTCTGATTTCAGATGTACATTCAGGTGCACAGGTATTTTCTGGAGGTTTCCCATGTTAAACCTAAATTGTCATAAAATCTCTTTACCTTGTTTTTCCATGTTCTCTCAAGTACTGTGAGGGGAGGGGAAGTTCAGTCCATGAACACAAGACACAGCAGAGTGAAGAAGAGTTGAGCAGGGTGATCTTGATATAGTGGGCATCATGGCCTCTCTTTTTTTGTTTTCATGAAGTTATTCAAAGTGCAGTGCAGTGGACATACCCTATCTCAGGATGTTGCAGAAGAAAGTGTCCCATTTGTCCCAGTTCAAAACCAGGGCCTTTGTAAATTGAGTTCTACCATTTTCTCTATCTTGTCTCAATCTCTCTGTTATCCTTTTTTGCAGACATAGTCACTTACCTCAGGATCACTAATCAAGGGATATTAAAATAATACTTAAAAATCGAGATAAAATACAGAACGTGTGTAAAACTTTAGTTTTAAAAAAATCAAGAAAAAGCACAAGAATGTGTGTACGACCTAAATTTAGAGTGAGAATTAATCTAACTTATGCCTCATTGACAAGAGTAGATTTCAGAGATCAGAAAGCTCTGAGTTTCTGTTAGGAAAATACTCTGTTCATATATTATTCAACATAATGAGATACTAACAAAATATTAAATAAATCCATAATTTCTGTGAAGTCAATACCAAATTCTAGAGAGAATAGTACAAATGTGGGAGATTTAGTATTGTAATTTGAAAGTAAGTACTTGAGTTGTATAAAATTATCAATGGATATTGACTGGAGACTACTTAAAAATGTGTGTGTGTGTTTTATTTTATTTATCTATTTATTTTTTAAAAAAAAATCTTTATTTTTTTAATTGTTTTTATTGAGCTATATATTTTTCTGCATTCCCCTCCATACCTCTCCCCTCCCATTCAACCCTCTCCCATGCTCCCAATTTACTCAGGAAATCTTGTCTTTTTCTACTTCCAATGTACATTACATCAATGTCTCTCTTATGGTCATGTCTCTCTTAGGGTCATCTTTGTTGTCTAGGTTCTCTGAGATTGTAAATTGTAGGCTGGTTTTTCTTTGCTTTATGTCTAAAATCCACTTATGAATGAGTATATATTATATTTGTCTTTCTGGGTCTGGGTTACCTCACTCAACAGGATGTTCTCTAGATCCATCTACTTGCCCACAAATTTCAACATGCCATTAATTTTTTTCCACCTTGTAGTACTTCATAGTGTAAATGTACCATATTTTCCTTATTCCTTCTTTGGTCAAGGGGCATTTACATTGTTTCCAAACAAATAATGCTGCTATGAACATAGTTGAGCACATGTCCTTGTGGTAAAATTGAGCAACCTTTGGGTATATACCCAAAAGTGGTATTGCTTGGTCTTTAGGTAGGTTGTTTTCTAATTTTCTGAGAAATCACCATACTGATATCCAATATGGCTTTACCAGTTTGCACTCCCACCATCAATGGAAAGAGTGTTCCCTTTACCCCACATCCTCTCCAGCATAAGTTGTCATCAGTGTTTTTGATCTTGGCCATTATTATAGGTGTAAAATGGAATTTCCGACTTGTTTTGATTAGAATTTCTCTGATGGCTAAGATTGTTAAACATTTCCTTAAGTGTCTATCTGCCATTTTAGATACATCTGTTGAGAGTTCTCTGTTTAAGTCTGTACTTCAGTTTTTTTTTATTGGATTATTTGTTCTTTTGATGACCAATTTCTTGAGTTCTTTGTATATTTTAGAGATCAGCCCTCTGTCCGATGTCATATATAGGACTTTTGTTTGCAGCTAAGGATGGTCTGGATTTCTGAGCCTCATATTTATATCTCTTGAATGCTGGGATTTAAGCGATGACATCATACTTGGCCAATAGAAATAACAAACATTGTTATATTTTTAAAATACTTAGAAGACTAGTCTGGGGTAAATGATACCCTGACTTAAACAAACAAACTTGTAAGGGGAACAAAAATCTATGTATTCTTGCTAACTACTCTTTGTTTAAAGAATTTGTGTATTCTATTTATATTAGAATTGTGAATGTTTTTTGGTGGTTTTAATTTCTTAAAAATTAAGTAAAACATGCCTGAAGTACAGTTTATTTGGTAACATGTTTGCTTGGCATGCACAAACTCTTGGTGACACAACTGTGAATCTATGACTCAGGAGGTAGACACAGGAGGGTCAGAATTTGAGAGTCATCATCAACTACATAATAGGTCTGAGATCACTCAGATTTACATAAAAACCTGTAGTGGAAAATACATCAAAAACATAATCCTAATATGTATTATATTTCAATATTCAATTATAAAATTACATTTGAAATTCTGGAGCATTTTGTACTTTTTCCTTGAAGTGAATGTCTTCATTTTAAAAGTAAAAATTATAACATATAGAAATTGCTAGAAAAAAACCTGTTTATGTTCTTAAGCTCCTTTCTTTAAGTGAAAGATTTTCTTTGAAATTACAGATACACTCCAATTTTGTATGTGCTATTCTTACCTCTTGGTGAGTTAGCTGGATCAAGAAAATGTGTCAAATTTGCTCTCTGTCATTTATGATTGACTGCATTTTAATGATTTATTGATTCATGAAGTTCACACACTTAACTGATTTTCAATTAATTAGTTTTAAATAGGAAGATATATTTGTATAAAAGATATATGTGAAACATGTGAAATATGTATATATTCATCCATCATTTACATGTATATGTATCATTAGGCGAAATCAAAGATATTTTAAAGTATACTTCATACCACTCTTGATGTGAACTTTGTTAATAATCCAGCATTAAAGAATTTTTATTTTGCAGTGACATAGTTCATATGTTGTGTAGTATTTTGATCCAAACAATGTTGAAATTGTACTGGAAAATCTTGTTCTCTGCCCTACTTCTGACATCAAATAATTGTAATACCCTGGTGCTGACTCTGAATCTCCAGAGATTTTATTGCAAAGTTGATATTTCATTCATTTTTAATATTCCTCCAGGCTGTGCCTTCTACCTTTAAAGATACTTAGTAAAAGGCACATGGAAGAAAATTTCTTGGTAAACCATGTTTTGATTAATAGATGCAATTTCTTGTCTTGTATTTGAAATACCGAAATAATAAAATGCATTCAAATAAAATAATGATTTGAAGAATAGTCTTTTCTTACACTGTTCCTTGGTCACTTCTCCATTGGGCAGCCTACATAATTGACTAAGTCAAATCCCTTAGCATTTAATAAAGCAAGTCACACACGGGAAAAAGTATTCTTATGATAGAATTGCCTGAATGGAAATGTAATCAATGGTAAAGATTTAATCAAGAATTAATATGGCAATTGAAATCATAGAAACACAACTTTGTGTTTGACCATGGCCATCTTTTCTTGGAAGAGCGATGAGGACAGTCTTTGAGGGTTTCCCCCTTGTGAAACTGGACAACACAATATGTTGAATTATTTTTCAATAGGTAGTTGAAACAAATTGGTTGCTGCTGTTTTCTATTCAGACATTTGGGTCAATAGATGCATGTCAGTTTTTTGCAAGGTCATTCCCTAGGCATTAGGATTTAAATGTAAAAGGAGGAGAAGTTTCCATCAAAGAAGTGGAAAATACCCCTAAGGGGCAGGAATAAGGGCTAAGAAAAATAGTTACTTTTGACAAGAAAGAGAGAATAGAGTTATATTCAGGAAAAATAAAATGAGACTGTTGTTTAAGGTCATATGAATAGTATCCATGTAACAGTTTTTGTGGGTTATAAATTCTCTGTTTTCATAATTTTGTTGATGTACATTCTTTATCTGATTCAAATGGGAGAAAGAACAGAGAATTCCTAGTTTCCTCCTTAGAAAGAATCTCACATGAAGAACACTTCCACCAGAAGCTGTCAGTGGCTGGGATCTTTGGAAGGTCCTTAAGTATATGCTTCATTGAGATTTTATACATTTTCCTTTAATGATCACCGGTAACTTCCTTTCTCAATATAGCTCTGTCAATTGGGAAAAAACATAAAATTTGAAAGTAGACTAGTAAGGACACCATTTTGGGGATTGTTTTTCGCTGTGTTTCACAGATGGCTACTCATGGCACCACCTGTGTAGTCTTTGAGAAACTTAGTTTCTTCATCTTTCAACTGTCTCTTGACTATGGTCTCTTATCTGTGTGCTTTCCTCCTAATTATATTATCAGCTGTGATTATCCAGATTACCATCAACTATTTTGGAAAGAAACCTTTTGTGTTGGTTATTTTTACTGTTATCGTGACACAAACTAGAGTCAGCGGAAGGAAAGACGGGACTTCAACTGAAGCATTGCCCACATTGGAATGACCTCTGGCTGTGTCTGCGAGAGATTATCTTGAATGATGACTGATGTAAAAGTTTCCACCCCATTTGGGCAACAGGCCTTCCTGGGAAGGTATTCCTGGAGTGCATAATAAAGGTGGTTTGCACGAGCCTGTGCAAGAGCCAACAAACTTACTATTGGAGTTCTGTTTAAGTTCCTCAATGATAGATTGTGACCTGGAAGTGCAAACCAAATAAACCATTTTATCCCTAATTGCATTTGGTCAGAGTGTTTTAGCACAGCCACAAAATGAAACTAGAACATATCTCTTTTAATCTAAATCCTTTGTATGTAGATATGTATTTATACAGACACAGCTGCACACTGTCTTTAAACATTGTTCATGATTTTCCAATATGGCATATACTTAGACATGTTTTCCATGATATCTTTAAAGACTGAAATAATTCTGGAAGCCTAAATGATCTATAAACTTCACCATCATAACTTTTCTTAATTGAGTAATATAAAATATAACCAATTAATTTTTTTGTTTTGTTCTGGGTAAAGATAATAAAGTTAGTTAGAAGAGTCACAGCGTATGTATAAACAACAGTAAAATTTAAGTGGTAGCAAATATTCCCTCTTCTGTAGGTTTAGTTACAGGGGCAGAATGATCTCCTTACGTAATTTGGAATCACAGCTCTATGAAGTGTGGCAGGCCCACAAATGAAGCCAAAGCATGCCAACATTTACTAATTTACTCCAGTCTCAGCAGAATGTGTGTAATTGTCAGCCACAATCAGACCTTCCTAACGTGCCTTCTTTGTGATTCCACTTCACTGTAACCAGAATGAAGGCCACCTGCTATTAATTCTCTCATGATTTGCGTGGCTGACTAATGAGAATTGCCAGAACAAAACTGGTTTTACACAATTAATCCTAAGCCCATTTCTTTTAGCCTGTGTTAAAAAACTTCACTGTCAAATGAACATTGGGAACAAGGCAACATAAGCGCCAAGAAAGGGTACCCTATGTGAAATATGTAATTAGAAACAGCCACGGTAACAAAATGGAGTCACACGCACATGTAGCAAGCATGTCTAGGAGAAACTGTTACTGGTAATCTGGGAAGCCAGCACTTATCTGACATGGATTTTCCTCTGACTATCCACCCTTTATTGTATCTAGCAAATTAGCGAGTGTGTTAGCACGAGCGCCATACTCCTGGGAAGGGGCAATGATTTCTTCTCCTCTCGCTCATATTCCGGATTGACAGTTCCCTAGGGGGACAGCAGAAGTAAATTTAGACCTGCCCTGACGGAGGCGAGTCAGCTCATTAGCAGCTGCCTTCACAGCACTTTACCTTGAGCTCACAGATGGAGACAAGGGCTCTTTGAAGGCGATTCTAAGGCAGCATCGCGTGGAGCAGCATAAGTGGGGTTTCAGCAAAGTATCGTTCCCCTGGAAACCAAGTGTAACAAATATCCTGTTGTCATCAGCTCAGGATGCCTATGGTTCACACATAAATGCAGGGCTTGTGCAGAAATTTGCACAGTGGATACCTGTGTTAAAGGTGCACATAAGCAAGAGGTCTTAAGGATGGTCAATCAGATCCTTTATGGAGCCTTGAAGTCTTTTGAAAGAGCAGAGTGTTAAAATGGCTGATAAAAATTACTACTATATGACATATGTGTGCCACAGAGTTCCTGTGTAAAATACAATATTCCTCCATGCAATTTAGGGAGAATTCAATTTTAATTGAATTAGATAGTGTTTTACTATAGAGGCCTATCTTGTTAATTTAAATCCCAAGGTTCTCACTTTTGGGAGCAATCATAGCAGAATTTTATTTTATTAATAGTTTAACTCTATTCATTAGATTCAAAATACTAATGAAAAGGGTGCTCTCTTCCACAGAGAGTTTTCTCTGACTACAGTTGTTCCTGTGGTTCTGTATGCTCTATATCTGCAGATTTAACCAAATATGGATAATAATACTTGAAAAAAGTTCTGCAGTGAATATGTACAGACTTCTTTCCTTCTCATGAGTCACTTAGAAATATACAAGAATTATTTAGACACTGTGTTCAACATATTAAATAAGCCAGAGTTGAATTAAGCAATGGCAAGAAGAGATTAGGTAATATCCATGTTCTAGCGTAGAATAGTTTGTGTGACAGAGTTAAGCATTAATGGACTTTGGCATCCAAAGATGTTTCTAAAAACCGTGGACACCCAGGAAAAACTGAATATGAAAGAGAGAAAATATGTAATAGAGTTTAAGGTGTGTCTGACAACTTCCATCTCATGTGTACTCTGGATATGTAAATGCAGACTTAAATAAGGAGTAAAAAAAGTAGCTCTCAGGACTTAACATTCTTTATAAAAAAGGTTCTAAGGATGAGTCTTACGCAAAAAAAACTCATAAAAAGCTAATTTTACATATTATACAGACTACAGGATTTGCTGAACAGCTGGAAGTTAAATTTATCTGTTAATTTCTAACATTCCTAACACGAAGCTCAAATATGGCTTAGCATGAAAGCATCATTACTGTTTCACATGTCTTAAACCAATAACTTAATGTTTTTAAGTCAAAATTGTAGTATTTCTGAAAAATATCAGTGACACCATAAATCAGCCGTCCTTTTACTATTTCTATATTTTTTTATCAACCTTTTCCACACTTCCTATTTGAAGTTTCACTCATTTTGAGTGACATGGTCTTTATTAAAAATGTTCTAAAACTATCAGATCCATGAGATATATTATCTTGAAACTGCATAAAGAAAAATGGAGACATAAGGGCCCCAGGTCACTTTTCTGTATTCACACCAATCCAGGTCTTTGAATATTCCTTCTCCTTATTTAATCACTAGTTTATGGTAGGCTACAATTCAACTCTACCTAATTAGTCTTTACAAGCATAATGGTTGATTAGTTAATCGAGACACATGTACTTACTTAACTGCAATTTGATCTACTTATGTTTGAAATATGGCTTTTCACATTCTCAACTGTCAGAGAATGAGACTCTTCCTTTTTAATTTCTTGCATAGTTAATGTCTCCTTGACTTGAGCATTACTGGATCATAGCAGAGTCTGCTCTGTGGATTCCTGACACATACTGGTCTTCACTCTTTAACTGCTATTCACACAGTTCTAAGTGCACTACAAAAAATGCTGAAGTTGAATGGTTTTATTCCACTCTGTGTTACTAATGGGATTTTACCAAGGAGCATGACCTCTAATCATATTAATATTTAATCAAGCAATAAACATGCCTTGCGGTGAAGCTCAAAGGCAACCAAATTCTCTCTAGTGATGATTTTTCTATTAAATTGACAAGGATTTCTTTTGCTTTATCTCATTATTGTAAAATTGGGGTAAATGTCTTAGTGTTCAGTTCCCTGTAAGTGCCCTAAGGGCCTCTTTTTAACTCTCCTACCTAAATGAATGAAGTATACAAAAATGAAATTTAATACACTCCCCCAAGCTTTCTTCAGATATGACCTAAAAAGAAACCTGTAAAAGACATTGTAGACTTACTCTGTAAGGGTTTTGAATAAAAGTAAGGAAAGATACACAGTAAATATTTATAAGTTCTAGCATTATAAAATATCACATTTATTTAAAGTCAGACAGAGAGAGAAATACTGATTTTTAGGTAATAGGAGAAAACTGGTCCATTATATTCACATTATATTTTGATATCTCTCCCTGAAAATGTGGGGCAAGAAAAAATTGCACAGCTACATTATCATCTCCTTCTGGAGAACATACCTAAAATATTCCAGACCACTTCCCGGTCATCATTATGGGACACTGAAAAACTGTGCAAAGATACTGTGAGTCCCTTATACTTTTTTTTCCTCTTAAAAGTCATCTGAACTTCCCTTCTTTTTCCTTCCTCGTGTGCATTGACCTTGGATGCTCTCTGCTTCTGGAGTGTGTAGTTGCAACCAGAGGATATCACTATAGCCCAGGAAACTGTGTCTTCTATGGGTTCTTACAGAGCAGAGTCAGCATTCCAACTTCATAGACATAGCTCACATCACTGTATTCCAGCAGTCACATGAAATCAGCTAAGCCATGATCCTATTTGTCTTTGACAAGATGAAATGAATGATGTTGGAACCCTGGCAGAGTTGTTTCTTTCATTAATTAGCAATCTTATTCTTTGTGTTTAGCTTTGTCTTTTTCAAGAGTCAAAAGCTGAAAAGCTAGTTAAGCATGTTTCCAGAAAAAGGCACGTGTGTATTTGTGTATGTGTGTGCGTTCGCGCAGTGCAGTGTGGTTTGGGAGGGCGGGCACTTGAGTACATTGTTAGATGGGAGTAAAGCACAGCGGGTGGGTACCCCTTTCACTGAAGGCTTCTGTGTGGGGTGTGTGTTTTCTGATACGGGTAATACGCGACACAAGTGGCTCTTATCAAGCTTTCAGGGAGCAACACTATGTCTCAAGACTTTCTGTATTGCTGGCTCTCAGGACTGACCAGGCTTAATCAAGGAGCCTGTGGCTGTTCGGAGGCGCAGAGTGGGAGGTATGTCTTAAAATTTCCTGTGTTGCTATCACACATCCTTTCGCTCCCTTATCTGGAAGGATATAGGTGACTCTGTGTAGCACCCGGTCTTCATGAAACAAATCACTCTTCCTGATCTCTATTGCTCTACACAGCGTCTGCTTTGCTTCGGTATCCTGATACTCTCTACTTGCTATTTCAAAACTGACTAAAGAAATGAGAGACTGATAAATATTCGCTCTGGAAGAATTCTTATCTCCTATGGGAGTTTATTACCTTGAGTTTTTTCTTTCCATGATTCTCTTTTGTTCATCTAAAATAATTCGCTTTCAAAATGAATGTGTATGACTCTTTTGAGGTCTTTGTTATCACACGGCAAATTTCTAACTTGCATTATATTTTGAAAGAGTCAGAAGAATATACCACTATTTCAGAGGGAATTTAAGCAAAACTCAGAATACATGGTCTAGAAAGCAAACTGTTTCTGGAGACTTATTAAGTACTAATTCCAAACAAATGGTGTGGGGTATGGGAATAACTTCCAACATTCATGCTCTTAACTCAATTTCCACCAGAAAGAACTACTGGAAAAAAAACTATTAAAAATCTATTACCTGTTGTTCAGGCAACATTGCAGAATTTCCAGAAGCTTCTATCAAGCAGTTGACTGTGATTGGGTGATGCTCAGTGGGGGCGAGGCCTACACTGGCATTGATATTTTCCACCCTCACTTAAATGATTAAATCTTTGTTCAATTAGATCAAGGGATTTAATTTCTTTTTGAGTCTTTATAAGTTTCTGATACAGGAATGATTCAAGGCAGAACACTTAAGAAAATTAAGCAGCCACAACACTTTCAAACAGTGTGCATTGCACCCTGTGGAGGGCACTCACAGACCATCAAACCTAGCCCGATGCTCCCTGGTTATCATTTTCCAGGCAAACTCTGACTTGCTTGCTTTATATCCACAAAGTATTCATGAAGTAGGTCTTACATGAAGGAACTGAGTCAGAAATGAAGGCAACCCCTCTTTCTTAAGGTCTTGTAACCACTTGGGACCAAGTCACAATTTTACTTGATAGGCAAATTCAACAAATCTAATTTCTATCTAACATAAACAGAATTAAAGACACAATAAGAAAAATCATTAGTAGAATATATTTATTTTAACAAGGGTCATATTTAATGAGACCAGAATCCTACGGGCGAGAAAGCCACTCTAGAGAAGGTTAGAAGTGTTATTCCCTTGGAGAAGTGGGAAGAAGGATTATCTCGTTATGAATGGGAATAAATGCTACCCTAAGGTCAACATGACCACTGCCAGATAGAGTCTGAACCCTCTGCAATCTATAGAAGGACGTCTTGTGAAGTAGTTTGGGATCCCTTCTCTAGAACCAGTACCATTAATACTGAAGGAAAATACTGACTTGGCCATGTGAGTGTTGTTCAGACACACAATCAAATTAAAAAGTAAAGTCCACGCTAGAGAGAACAAGGAACCTGAGCATTTTGATTACAACTGTAGAGACCTGGGAATCTGACCTCGTACATGGCATATAAGTACAAACATTTTCAAGTTTAGGGAGGATTTTATCTGTGAAAATGAGGTATTATCTAGGTAAAGAGGTAATTATGTAAGAAGAAAAGTAGCATTTAAAAAAAAATTACAATATATGGAAATTTATTAAAATATCAATCATTCACTGGAATGCTAAGAGACTGATAAAATCATATAAAAGAAGATTGAGAGAATCCAATGCTTGGATATTTTCTACAAGAGCTTGAAAATGTTATGTTCAAGAGGTTTCATTCAAATAAATATATAAATGCCAATGTAGTTTACTGGTGTAATATTTCAAGACTCGTTAAAGGTATTTTTTTGTATTTTCATTTTCACATTCTCCTCATTGTAAAATCAATACACAATTCAACATTTTATAAAAATGTAAAAGAAAAGTGCATTAGGTATTTTACTAAGTTAATAAATTTCAAAATTGACTGCTGTGACCAAAGGAATGCTTTTGAAACTTGTAGCTGCTTCTATGTGAATGATAGATTTTAACATGCTAAGCCTGGAGCCATATTATCTACATATGTAGATAGGATTTCTAAATCAACAAAGTAGGTTGCCATTTATATTTTATCAAAATATTATAGAAATGGGATTTGGAGGATGAAAGAAAAAGCCTCATCATTTGAAAGAGTGATGCAAAATTATTTGAAAATAACACCCACAGGTAAAACAGTATCCTAATTGATCAAGTGTTTATTTTTAGTCTACTGTTTGGATCAGATTAAGGAAAGCATACCAATTTTCTCAGTTTAAATTTATGTAGATATGAGCACATACAATTTTGTTATTGTTTAAAAACATGTGTGAGACTGTAAAGTGGATTACCGGGTTAAGACTTTATCTTCTGTCATTAGTGTCTGAGTTGAAGGAGGGTGAAAGGTATTTTCAGAACTCAGTGTTGTCCTGAACATAGCTTTGCTTGTTTGTGCTACGAGGAGCCCGAACTGCTTGTCACAGCTGTCTGACTCCACTTGCCGAGGTGTTGAAATCTGAAAGGAAGCAGAGAAATGCAATGAAAAACTTTGTTTCTCTACTGTTCCAAACAAGAGCCCAATCTGGAGAGACAAGGAGCCCTCAGAGCGTGAGAACCCTGCAAATCACGACAGGAATCTCCATGCCAGCTGCTGATAAACCACGCCTTGGTTCTCAGGACCAAAGCTGCAGATCCGTTTTTCTGGAACTGGGACAGGCAGATAGATGTGAGGGCTACTTTCCATGATCAACGGAGGCCTAAAGAGCAGGCTCTCCCACTCTGTTGCTTCCTTCTGCTTTTCTCTGATGGAAGGTGTTTGCACAGCACATGATTTCAAATGATTCTAGGAACTCATCACTTTGAGTGGTCGCATTTTTCAGAGAAAATGAGTTAGAAGTGTCTTTCAGACATTTGGGTATTTAGCTCGGGAACTTTTAAGTTTGATTTCACTTCACTGCTTATGCATTAGATGAAGGACATTTCTGAGGGAAGCTTAATTAAATTTACTGTCACCAGGGGATGTGTGCATCAGTATTCCTCTTTCCCCAAGGTCCCCAAGTCATATTAGGACACGACGAAGCATCCACAGTTAATGATACTTGCCCAGTGAAGATTTTCTCACGGTACAAATAACTGGTAACCAAATGGCCTATTATCATGTTGATCATGCTGCTTTGGAATAAAGTGTTTTTCCAAAGTTTCTTGAGTCTCAAAATCATTTACTTTAAAATATACCTTGGTTACATTTAAAATAATTTTTGTCAACAACCCGTTAACTGTTGTATGCATAGTTTTTCATTAAAATCTACATTTAGAAACTTGGATTTGGTCAAAACGTTGAAAGCTTAGCAAATCAAAGCAAAAGTTTAAAACACTGTGTTTAAAATGTCAAGACTCCAGGATGTAGATCATACATGTTTATAATCCAATAACTATTAATGTACTTATGTTCTTGTGAAGTTTTCCTTATTTTTGGTGATGGTTCATTTGGTTTCTGTTTTATTTTAAACACTCTGCCTCACTTTTATTTTAAAAAGTCAAATTTAATATCTTGAGTTACATAGACTTTTGACCATCAACTACAATCAGTGACTTTTTCTAATATATATGGAGAAAACTATCAATGCTCTTAAGCATTGCAATGATTGCAAAATGAAAGAAACAATGTACTTACTTTATTATACAGCAGATAATTGGAGAATAAAATAAATTTGATATAATCATAGACACTGGACATTCATTTCATATTCTGGACAAAATAAACTGACTTCTAGTCTAAAGACTTTTATATATTCATTTCTCTGGGGTTGTCTCTTTGAACACTGTCAGCTCTCAGATAGTATCTGGTAACTTTTCCATAGAGCTAGAGATCACATACAGTACTAATGTTTGTTAGATAAACACCTTACCTTTTAACCTTATCTTTATACATGGAGGAAGCCCTTCTATTGTAATTGTCTCTCAGGTAGGGATTATGTTCTAAATAATCAAACTTCTATGAATCTTAAATATCATATTTATATTTTTATTGTTGGGGTTTGGTTAGTTGTTGTATATAAATATTAATGGCAACAAATCAGTAAATGAGCTGTAAACTCTGTGGAATAAATTACATCCCAGACAGATTATTGAAAGTTATTATTGTTATCCTTGATAAGCTAAATTTCTTTTTGACTTTGCAAATGTGTATGCTTACTTTTAGATATCCAAGTTTCAGTAAAAAATTCTATATAACTCAGGGTATTACTTAGTCTTAGATAACTTTTATGATAGTTTTACTGTTTATAATATTACATTTTGAATTAATTAATGTTTGTATATAAATAAGTTTACTAACATCTAACATCTCCATAAGTTCAATTCTGATTTCACAATACAAACAGAAATGGTGTGTGCTATTTGTTTTAATGTAAAAATCTAGAAAAACCCGAGAAAAGCCTCAATCTCTATCACTTGCTCCATCTACAAAAACCACAAAACCCAAAGTAAAAGAAGAATGTGTATGTGTGTGTGTGTGTGTGTGTGTTATAATGTGTGTGTATAATGTGATAATTCTAAAACATCAAAATTATCCTGTTATATGTAGTTCCTATTTTCTTTATGTTTGACATGTTTGTAAAGGAAGACACAATAATTTCAATAGATATCTGTATGTATTTTGACAAACCAAACAATGGTGACAGCGGATAAACATTTTATGTCATGAGTATGTTCTGTGATTGCTTTTTATGTGGGCATGTGTAATCAACTGAAATTGTATTACATATTTCCAGAGTTTATCATTGAGCTGAGCTTCAGTGTACACAACCTTTAACCTTATGTCAAGAGTGGATCCTCACACTCAGGATATCTGATTTACTGTACAATTCAAGCTGCTAGCTTCCAATACTCTACACAGAGCTGTTCCTGTCACTGACAAGAACTTCTCTACTTCTACTTTTGGTTGGGTTATCTGACTACCAAAGTAATGGACCAGTCACTACATATGATGAATCATACCATCCATAGCTTGGCAAGGACATACTGCCAACAACAGCATTTCTTTGTAAGACTGTCAGCATTAATACATTCCTGTTTTTATTTTAAGTAAAAACTTGAAATCAAAAGATTTTTCTATTCTTCTTATAGGTTTATAATAAATCCTCTGAATTTTCTTGAAATATACTTGAGGGTAATATTTTATTCCTTACTAATTTCTTATACCCAATTCTTCAATTTTTATAGAATTGCAATTTTTATCTGGTATGTTCACTTTGGGATTTTCTTTAGTGCTTAGTTGTGAGTCACACTGTGGTAGTTCTTCTATGATATTAGTATTTGCATTAGCTCTCTTTGCTACAGCAGAAGACAGAGCACAGTTTTAGATACTAGAGTATAAACCTAGTTCTTCCTTCAGCCAGGGCCTCCTCAGTATGTTATTCTTAGAGTTAAGTTAGCATACTACCATGTCTATGGTTAAGACACTACATAGAGGGAGAGTAAGTCAGAGTATAGAGGAGAATCTTGCTTATAGCAGCTCAGTTCTGCAGAAGTACCCATAGTCTCACATCAACTACTTAATAGCATTGAGGAATTTTAAAGTAATACCTCCAATGTAGTAATCACCTTGATAAAGTAATACCTCCAATGCAGTAATCACCTTGCTGTATGTTGCAGTTTCTGAATGTCCCACCATCTTGACTTTGGTTCATTAGGGACCACCTTCCAATACTGCAACATATAGGAACACATCCAAATAATATACTAGCTGTAATATTTAGCCCTCGGCTGCAAGGTTTATGTTTAAGTCACGATACAAAATATATTTATTCCATCCCAATAGTCTCAAGGTCTCATCCCTGCATTAGTGAAAAGCCCCAAATCAAGAGTTCATCTTTGATTCAAGACAACTTCATTTTCAGTCCATTGCTATGGACTGTAGCAATGATAAAATATAATAGATTATGATGATGATAAACTTTCCTGTTTTAAAACAGATATAGGGAAGTAGAAAGGAATAAATGACTCAAAAAAAGATGAACTTATCAGAGAAGGCCTTAAATCTTAAAGTTCCATCAGGGGTCAGGTATGGAAAAACACACTGTATACCAAGCATATATGTGTGTATGTGCATTTTCTCATACACAAATACATACACATACACAAACATATGCACACACACGTATGAAATCAGGACAACCTGCTACAGTCACAAAGCTTTTTGCACATTTTATAACACAGAATGATAAACATCTTCTTCATTCAAATTTTGTTAATTTTTCAATGTCATAACAAAACTTCTGAGACCGAATACGTTATTTTAAATTGCTGTTTATTTCACTCAGTTTTGAAAACAGAGAGCCCTACATTGGCTTGGCTTATGTGTCCAGCATTTGATAGGGGTTCCTCATGGGGGATGACTTCATGACAGGAACTCGTGTGAGAGGGAGAACTCATATAGAAAGAGAGAAGTCCCAGAAACACTGGCGATGGGCCAATAATGCACTTTTAGAACGACATCTCATCATATTTTAAGAAATTCCATCAAAAATATGTTCACGGCGTCATGTGACTTCCCATTGTGCTCTATGTCTTACGTTCTCCAAGCCCCTTATATAAACATGATGAGGACCAAAGTCGCAATATAGCAGAATGTAGTATAAATATAGCAAAATGAAATAATAAAAACTCATGATATTAGTAAATCCGGTGTTCTGGTGGTATAGTGGATTATCTGCCATGAGTATTAAATGAGGTCAATTATGATTATCAATTATGTCCATCTTTTCCCCACCCATTGATTGTTATGTGTATGTAAGATTAAAATGTTTCAGTATGTCTATTGAATACAAAGCATTAAAGATGCTCAATTTTCTTTTAAATTTAGCAAAACTTTTGCAATTATGGTAAATCTGGAAGCAGATATCAGGATATTACATGTTTTCTAGCTTTCAGTGAGCAATTTGATCTGTTCATAAATTTCTCATCCTCAAAGTTTTAAATTAATTAAAATATAATTGTGCCATTTTCCCTTATCATTTCCTCTCTCTAATACATCCCATGTACCCTGCTGTACCCTGTTCTCTTAAATGAATGGCTTCTGGTTTCTTTTTTAAAAAATCTTTATATGTATGTGTACATAAACTCACACATGCACATATATACATGTATTTCTAAATATATAAATACAAAATTGTTAGTCTGCAAAATAAAAATAAAACATATATATGTGTATGTGCTCATTTTTAAATAAACAATGATTATTTATAAATGAATGATTTTTTAAAAATCATAAATGCTTATAACCTAATACTGAATACTATAGATACATTATGTAATATGTTTCAAAAGTAGTATAATTTTAAAAGTATATAACATTTAAATTACTTCTGCAGTAGTATTAAATAATATTTCACAGAATAATGAGAATATATGAGCTTAGAATACCAATTATTCATCAGAGGAATTTCATGGTTTAATTCCTTTGGTACAAAGCTGACATAGTAATCAATAATGGTTTCAAATTATTAAGCAAATGTTAATGCCTAGAATAAAAATTGCACTTATATTTTAGGATTTACTGTTTAATCCACTGAATAATATTTAAAGATGTGAACATGTTCTCTATTATAATTGTGTCTACCACAAATACATATAATTCAAGTTCATAGTTTAAAACTGCTAGGAAAATAAAAACTTGTTCTTTATTTATTATTAATGTTCATTAAAATATTTTAACAAAGTTGGGAGACATAATATACAACAGAATATAAAAAATAAAATATAATATATAATCCTAATTGAATAAAGTTGACTACCAAAATCATACACTAGAAATAAAATGTCATGAAAAATACAGTAAGTCATGCATTACAAAACATGCTAAAATATATTGTGAAAGTACTGATAATTGAACTATATGAGCTTTAATAAAAATTAAAGTCACTTTGATTAATACTGAAAAAACACTTTTTATGTAGAAAGGAAAAAAGTCATTATCAGACAAGCAAGCCTATTTTAAAATTTTAAAAGCAGTTATTGATTAAAAATAATTTTGAAAAAAAAGAAATTCATAATTCTTTGTAAACAAAACTAAAACACGATTTGCCAATCTTTGGCTGATGAATGCAGGTAAAGGGTTGCTTCCCCTTTGTTGTGTAAAAACCGGGCACACACTGGGGAAAAAAAATGGAGTGTGGTTAAGAAGTTTTGACATTTGGCTACAGATGACAAACCATTGTGGCAACCGGGGACTCCTCAGTGATGATTTTATCACAGCAATCATCAACCTGAATGGCTATTTTTGCTGGGAACTGTTTTCAGAAAAACTAAGGAAGTAGTATGCGACTTCCATGTTCTCATTTTAGCTGAGTACTTAGAAAAGTGGAGACAACATGAAATGAAGAGTAGATCACATCATATCCCCACCTCCAAATAACATGGAGTAGATAGAGGGCTATTAGTATAGAAGGAGAGGAAGTGAGTTCAAGGATTCTGAACTTGCAACCGGTAACTAACTTGCTATGGTGAAATTAAGTATTAAGGCTCTGAGTCACAGGCCCCATGCCAGTATTCACCAGAGCCTCTTAACTAAGGCGAGCTTTAATGCCAAGCGGCTTTAGTCACTAATTCTGAACTAACTTAGGACAGAGAACAAGAAGAAATATCCCAAGGAGCAGTACAATGAAGTTAACTTTATACTCTGCCTTAAAAAGTTATATTTGCACCAGTGAAACTCAATATTGGTTGGAGGTAAGCACGGATCTCTGCAACCATGTACAGCAACCATGGACTGATTCTTTCAATTTGTTCCTGTTTAAGGATGATACAGTTAGCTGGATTTTTGTTGTAGCTATTTCCTGTAGTTGATTTAAGAGTCCGAAACCATGAATGCATACCAGAATAGTACCATTATAGAGTACCATTAGAGAACCAGAAGGTGTGGTCCTGCTCTTTCTTGGGCTACATCTGTCTCACTGTACTGTGAAACCAAGTGTGATAACACTGATGGGTTACTGGGATGCTCACCTCTCTTTTCCTCTCCTCACTGATGCTCTGGGCAATAAAAACAATTTGTGCTATTTCATAGGAGCCCAGGACAGTATCTCATAATTGTAACTTAGAAGTAGAATCCTGTCTTTCTTCACTTTCTTAATGACTACAGATGGAGTTTTGATATACCTATAGTCACAAGCAGAAGTTGGAAGAGGTAATAGCTCCTTGATGGATTCTCCTAATTCATACTGAGCAACAAAAGCTACAGATTTTGAATCGGTTGGTTTGGGGCACATTTCAGTGCTGACACAGTGCCGTGATATCAAGATTGCCTGTCCTAGAGCGAAGTACATTAACACTGTCAATGTCAGATCACACAGAGTGAATCTAACACCTAAACTTTCAGTGTACAAACAATAATAGACCGATAAAGCATCAAGAATTTCCAGAGGCACAAGATCTCTGCTAAGAGATAAAATAATATTTCAGAAAGTAATGATATTTCAACCAGTACATTTTAACTTTCAGAGAATATAAAGAGCTTATTTCAAAGAAATCCAATGAACTTCCATAGAAGACAAAGGAATGAGTCAATACTTTAATCAGAAAATCTAAACAGAAAGATCCCAGTAATTAAACAATGCAAACACATCTCTTAATCTAAAAGACGTACAAACCAGACTCTGAAAATGGAGTGGTTATCAATAGCAGAATAAATCAAACAGAAATAAAAAGGAATCTGTGTGTTTAAGAACAGGTTTTTGGAAATACATTGTCAGACGGAAGGAAGAAGAAAATGAAAAAAGAATGAAGACTGCTATAGGAGCCACAGGAGCAACGTGAGTGAGTTGCTAGGGTTCATGAGACGCTTGGCAGGAGACTAGAAAATAGGAATTTGGGTGCTAATTCTATTTTCTAGACAGTCACAGATGGTATTTGAGTATTAAATCCTGAGAATTAGTGAAGTCTTTAGCCGTCAAAATAAATAGAATAGAGAGTATCATGGTGTTTCTCTCCCAACAAAAGTCTAATGAGAAAATGGATGGAGTCTAAATCAGTTTTTTTTCCTTAGGCCAATTTAAAGTGTTCATTTCACTCATACCAATGTATGAATATTCCTTGTTACTCTACAAAAATAGAAAAGCGTTTGATAAATCCAAGTAAACATAGTGCATAATTATTTGTGACGACTGAAACACTTAAAAATGGAAATAGTAGTGGGAAAAGGGTCTCGGATATAGCATACAGACATTACAGGTTAGACTTTAGAATTGGCTTTAACTAACTCCAATCTATGCCATCCTTTTTTATTTTTTGAGAAATAGGATACACTTATTAGTGTTGTAGCAAAAAGTTTAAATGTGTTTCTCAATTCTTTTCTTTATCTTCAAAACAATTGTTTTATAATTACAACATTTTCTGCTTCCCTTTTCATCTTCGAAAGTCTCCGTGTACCACATCCCTTCCTCTCTTTTGAAATCAGGGCATTAATGGAATTATTCATCCTTTTCAAGATATTGCATACATAACTTCCTAAACAAAATATATTCTCTATTCTATATCTATCTATCTATCTATCTATCTATCTATCTATCTATCATTTATCTAGATACACACATAAAAATTCTGAAATACATAAATACAACCTGGTTAGTTTTTATACTTAGTTTCAGGACTAAGTATTTGGCATTGGATATCCAACTGGTGTGTTCTTCCTTGGAGAAAACTATTTCTCCTGCTCTCAGTATTCCTTAGTGGCCTATAGTTCTTTATGGTTGAAGCCTTCTGGACTTTTTATACCAAGACATTTGGAATTTAGAGTTAAGAACAGAGAATTTTCCCTTCTTAGTTTTCTTTAAGGGGCTGGCCACTGGGAGTTTGACCATAATCCAGTAAGAATATGAACAACACAAATTGGAATTTTTTGTCCTTTTTTCTTCTTCTTTCTTTTATTTTGTTTACGGGTATCACAGGTGGGGCAGTGGACATGTGATGACTGGACTTGGAAGTAAGTGTGATTGGAGTACGTGATGTAAAATTCCCAAATTATTAATAAAAATATTATGTTGGAAAAAGTATTGATAACATTCTTGTTTTAAATCTTTCATCTTTTCCTATTGTTTTATCTTCTTTCAAACCTTTTCTTCCTTCTTCAGTCTTCTTGTTTATTTTTCATGAAGTGAACTTTTCCATCTCCTCCTTGGTCAAAGACATAAAACTGTAATTTCATTGACAAAAAGTAAAACGCTTAGTATGGGTTAACTTAATCTTATTTCTGCTGATTGAGTTTTGAGAAAACAAATGCTTTCATTTAAATACAAAACAAACAAAAATCAAGACTGCTAATAAACAAAATTACAATTAATACACCTTTTCACCCTTCTCTTATAGAACATACTCATAAGTTGTAGATATTAGTAGATACTTTACAGCATCTGATCAAAATTACGAGATGAAATAAAAAGAAAATATGTTGAATGAAGATGAACTACTGCCAGGGAAACATTTGTCTCATCAAATTACCATGTGAGGCCAAATGGGCTGAAGGCAAGGCTTAATTTCAACATGTATGTCTACTTTGATTTTTACAAGTTGTTGTTATGTTGGAATCATTGCCAATAAAATTAATTTCTTGGAAATCTTAGTTCCCAGATGATTTCTATGAATGAAAAGACAGCACCTGTGTTCATTATTCCCAAAAAGGGCAGAAAACTTACTTCATGAGAAACTGCACAGTGGGTAAGATCCTTATATTTAAATACTATCTATTTTTCTCAAAGAGAGAAAAATATTCTCATTGCAATGAATAAAATTCTCCAGCAATTGTTGAAATTTTATTAAAGTTTTCATTTTATATAGACTTTAATATAGAAAATGTAGCCATTATATAAATTATATCAATTCAAAAAGCTGAATTTGTGTCTCACTCAAGATATCACTCATAATACTTAAGTATCAACTTTTCAGTATACTTTCTGATACAAAAAAGCTATCTAAATGGCTTTTTTCCCCAAAATTTGTTCATATATATGGACACATGTATGTATGTATTCCATACTCTATACTTCAACAAAGCAGGTTTTGTTCTTTTTTGGATTCTAGACTTTTTCTCACAAGGTTCATCTTACATAGAATCTGTTTATTATAAAATTCTGTTTATAATATGCTAACCTATTGAAATATAGCTAATGTTTGAACACTTTGGGGATATAGTATGTTTATTTATTTATTTAAAGGAAAGTATTTTTCCATACCATGCTTTTAACGTCCTTTGATCTAAAGATTTAATTCCTAAAGCTCTAATTCCATATTTCTGCATATGCTTTAAAATGGTTCACTAAATTTGCTATCAGAGATTAGAAATTATGGAGTGTTCATATTTATGGACCATTGCATGTGATGATATTTTATTATAGTTGTTGCACTATTTTTCTTATTTACTCCCTAACCGAATGCCTTTTTTAAAATTTGATTTTACTTACTTTTCTACAAACTTAGAAAGAAGTTACATTTTCATAAACAATCACCATTGATCAGCTAAGTTCCCCATTTTTAAAATTGGGTTATTTAGAATTTATTATCTAGCTTCTTGAGTACTTTATATATTTTTGAGATCAGACCTTTGTCTGATGTGGGGTTGGTGAAGATCTTCTCCCATTCAGTAGGTTGTCTTTTCGTCTTAATGACTGTGTCTTTTGTTTTACAGAGCTTCTCAGTTTCAGGAGGTCCCATTTATTCATTGTTGCTCTTATTGTCTGTGCTACTGGGGTTATACATAGGAAGTGATCTCCTGTGCTCATGTATTGCAGGCCCCTTCCCACTTTCTCTTCTATCAGGTTCAGTGTGGTTGGATTTATATTGAGGTCTTTAATCCATTTGGACTTGAGTTTTGTGTATGGTGATAGATATGGATCTATTTTCATTGTTCTATAGGTTGACATCCAGTTATGCCAGCACCATTTGTTAAAGATGCTTTCTTTCTTCCATTGTATAATTTTAGCTTCTTTGTCAAAAATCAGGTGTTCATAGGTTTGTGGATTAATATCCAGGTCTTCAATTCGATTGCATTGCTCAATGTCTCTGTTTTTATGCCACTACCAAGCTGTTTTCATTACTGTAGCTCTCTAATAAGAGTTTGAAGTCGGGGATGGTAATGCCTCCAGAAGTTCCTTTACTGTATAGGATTGTTTTGGCTATCCTGGGCTTTTTGTTTTTCCATATAAAGTTAGTAATTGTTCTCTCAAGGTCTGTGAAGAATTTTGTTGGGATTTTGATGGGGATTGCATTGAATCTATAGATTGCCTTTGGTAGAATTGCCAATTTTTACTATGTTGATCCTACCAATCCAAGAGCATGGGAGATCCTTCCATTTTCTGGTATCCTCCTCAATTTCTTTCTTCCAAGAAAACGTTCTTGTCAAATAGATCTTTCACTTCCTTGGTTAGTATTACCCCAAGATACTTTATGCTATTTGTGGAAATCATGAAAGGTAATGTTTCTCTGATTTCCCTCTCTGCTTCTTTATCTTTTGTCTATAGGAGGACTACTGATTTTTGTATCCTGCCACATCATTGAAGGTATTTATCAGCTGTATGATTTCTTCTGTAGAGTTTTTGGGGTCACTTATGTACACTATCATATCAGCTGCAAATAACAAAAGTTTGACTTCTTCCTTTCCAATTCGAATCCCCTTGATCTCCTTATTTTGTCTTATTGCTATTGTAGAACTTCAAGCACTATATTGAAGATATATGGAGAGAGTGGACAGCCTTGTCTTGTTCCTGATTTTAGTGGAATGGCTTTGAACTGAACAGGGAATTCTCAAGAGAAGAATTTCAAATGGCCAAAACATACTTCCTTAGCAAATCAAAACAACTTTGAGACACCATGTTACACCTGTCACAATGGCTAAAATCAAAAATACCAATGATAACCTTTGCTGGAGAGGATGTGGACTAAGGGGAACACTCAATCTTACTGGTTCCCACCAGTAACTTGTGCAACCACTTTGGAAATCAGTGTGGCAGTTTCTCAGAAAATTGGGAGTCAATCTACCTCAGGATCCAGCAATACCATTCTTGGGAATATACCCAAGAGATATCTTAATTAAGGGAGCCATTTTGGGGTTGGCAAGAGACTTGGCTCTATTGGGGTTCCTAAGTGTCCATGGAGACATCCCCAGCTAGGACCCTGGGTAGTGGAAGAGAGGGTACCTGAACTGGCCTTGTCCCGTTGTCAGACTGATGACTATCTTTTTTTTTTTTTTTTGGTTTTTCGAGACAGGGTTTCTCTGTAGCTTTGGAGCCTGTCCTGGAACTAACTCTTGTAGACCATGCTGGCCTCGAATTCACAGAGATCTGCCTGCCTCTGCCTCCCGAGTGCTAGGATTAAAGGCGTGCGCCACCACCACCCAGCCAGACTGATGACTATCTTGAATATCACCATAGAACCTTTGTCCGGTGACAGATAGAGATAGAGACAGAGACACACATCAGAGCACTGGACTGAGCTCCCAATGTCCAGTTGAAGAGCAGAAGGAGGGAGAATATGAGCAAGGAAGTCAGGACCCAGAGGTCCACCCACTGAGACAGTGTGCCTGATCTAGTGGGAGCTCACCAAAGCCAGCTGGACTGGTACTGAACAAGCATATGATCAAACTGGACCCTCTGAATGTGGCTGACAATTGGGGCCGACTGAGAAGCCAATGATAATGGCACTGGGATTTATCTCTACTGCATGTACTGGCTTTTTTGGATCCTAGTCTATTTGGATGCACACCTTCTTAAGCCTGGATGGAGAGGGGAGGGCCTTGGACTTCCCACAGGGCAGGTTACCCTGCCCTCTCTTTGGACTGGAGGGGCTGGGAGGAGGGTGAATCGGGGAGTGGGAGGAAAAGAGGAGGAGGGGAGGAAGTGGACATTTTGAATGGTATTATTTATAAAGCAATAAGAATAAATAAAAAACAATAAAACAAAACAAAACAAAAAAACATCACCATTAATTTAAATTACCCAGTGTAACTTTTCTTATAAATAAATGGCTTATCATGATAAATTGTATAACTTTTGTTTTAAGTATTTTGGGAGTATATATTTTTTGAGGAGACTTTTTTTTTATAATTCATGTAGTAATTTTGAAAATTTGTGATGACTGCATATCATACTATATTCTTAATATTGTAGAAGTTTATGCCATATCTACTCTATTTTGAAACTGAAAATAAACTAACCTAATTTTTTGAGCAAGCTGTATTTAGAAAAGACACAAATGATGAATGATTCTTCAGTTATAGTTTGTAGAACGAAAAACAACAATCCTATTGAGTAAGGTAACCCAGACCCAGAAGGACAATTATCATATCATATGTTCTCACTTGTAAGTGGCTTCTAGAATAAAGCAAAGAAAACCAGCCTACAGTTTACAACCTCAGAGAACCTAGACAACAGAGAGGATTCTAAGAGAGTGTGTCCTGGCTTACCTTGATGGATACTTAGAATAATAATTCTCTAATGTGAATATGGTGGATAATGCTATAATATATGAGATTATGCAGTTATTCATATTATTTGATACTTTTGTTTCATTTTGCTATATATGGGGAAGTAATATAGCCATATCATATAGTAGCTCCATTTTAGATGTTATTAATGAAATTTATATTTTAATCATTTCATACATGTATATACTGCATTACCGATTAAACAGTATGACTGAAGATACCACAAACTTTGGCTGCCATATATTGAAAAGGCAAGCTAGACCTGAGCTTGAAAATCTGGTGGGTAGTTGAAAGACAACAGCCACCAATGGTCTAACTTATCTGTGAACATACAAACTACAATTTGTAGATGTTCGCACTGGGACAATAATGGTATGGCAGTTATCAGCATATCCAACCACTCTGATTTGAGGACTGCTCCTGAGGAGAGACCCAGTGTTTTTATTGTAATCCCAGTCAAAACCTCATTGTTGAGGAAGTCATAGAGAAAGGCGACTACAGTAAGTACTGTTATTAGGCTAATTTGAAGTAGGTTCTAAATGTCTTCTAAATCCCTAAGTTTATACTTGAAGCCAAAGCTATTCCTCAGCATTAATTAGAGAACACTCCACAGTTAATGGCAATGAGAGTAGGCACTCATGACTGCTTAATGTGGTGAGAGTAAGTGATGGTCTAGTGTTTAGTTCCGAACAAGTCAATTATGACTAAAGCACAATTAATAAAAACTCAGGGTCAGAAATTGGGGTTCAACCTAAAGACCCGAAAAGCAAAACAGCCAGCTACTGGCTCTTACCTCAACTACAGTCTGAAATGGTGATCCTGCCTCCGGGAATCTCAGAAGGAGACTGAATGTGTAAGCTGTCTTCAACATTCTTATATTCCTCTCTAGGGCTGGGATTAAAGGTGAGCACCACAGTCATTAAAGGCATGCATTGCCAAGTTTCTATGGCAACCAGTGTGGATATTGAGACTAAAGGTGTGTGTCATTGTGGCTACTTTGATTAAAGGTGTGTGACATTATAGCTACTGAGGTTAAAGGTGTGTGTTACCATAATCTGGTCTGTAAAGCTGACCAGTGGGAATGTTTTAGTCTCAGATCTTCAGGCAGTCTTTATTTATTAAAATTCAACTGAAATGCCACTACATATGACACTGACTATAAATCTCAGAAAACTTTGCAGAAGAGTGAGTGGAGCATAACATATGGAAAATCGGAATAATGGCCTCAAAAATGCCTACTCATGACACTGCCCAACCATCACACTGTGAATTCATGACAGGAACATCAAGCCTGTTAGACTTAACAGAGGGTCTGAATTCGTGAATCAGTACAAATAGTCTATGTAAGGTACCAAGGACCATTATTCTTGGTAGATCCTAAGCTGTAATTTGTACTACTATAATACCATAAATTTTTCAGCATGTCATTTCAGTTTTCAATGCTATAATCTTTAGCATTAGAATTGGTAAATACCCTCCTTTGGAGAATCATACTGATATCTATGAACTTGTCTCCAGTCTTCTTCAAGCTCATGAGACTTTTTCTTTTTCAGCACTGTAGCTCTGGACACATCTACAAAACACTCTCATACATAAGGCTCAAGGAATTTTACAGAAGATTGCAGAAAGATGGTAAGAAACAGAACATCAGGGGATTTTCTGCAATATTATGTCTGGTGGTAATACCAGAAACTATAGCTGTGAAGTGTCACTAACATGACTACCCAAAGATGAGCTGCACAAGAATGGTGCCAATGAACACACCAAACTGGATAGGAAAAAGCCAGTGAGATCTCAACACTATACTAAGCACTTTAGGCAACCGAGAAAGCTAGAGCAGGAGGGAAACATGTTTTTATCCGGGAAGACCCCATCAATTTGTTGTTTGTTGCCAAAGAGTCAACCATGAAGACATACACACAGTAGCATTATACAGACTGTACAGGTCATATTTAGGAATACACATGTTTATAGAAATACAGATAAGCACATGTTCATGCAAATACAGAAAACAATTGGTGTAAAAAGAGGCCATGCATTTGAAGAAGAGGAGGGAGTGATATAAAGGAAGGTTTGAGGAAGGAAAGGGAAATGAAAAAATGTTGCAATTAAATTATAACCACAAAAATAAACTTAAATATAATAAGAAAATTTGTTATTGATTGCAAAATGAGTTAAAGATGCCATTAGTTATTAAAAAATATTGTGTGGTTTTAAAAAGACAAACTATAAGATGTATCTAGTTTGCTGTTTTCTTCTTGCCTACTTTTAGTTGGTCATATAGGAGGCATTAGGCTTGAAATTGAACAACTAGGAAATCTCTTTGTAAAGAACATCTTTAGATAAAGTATAGTGATAATGAATTTCTATCAGATCAAGATAGCAAATAGAAAAAGCAGTTATATATAATTGTAGACTGATTTGGATTACTATGTGTTTTATTTATACTATCTATTAACAATTTAAAATTAGACACTCAAAACAATTACTGGAATTATGTAGAGCATTAGAGAAGATGTTATCTGATAAATCTATCTACTTTTTGGTCAATGATCTTGGCATAATAACTTACCATCGATTTTTAATTCTACTCATATAAGTTTTATTTCATAGATGTGTTAAGTATTGATTTTGTATAAATAGTTTCCAAGGTAGATCATGCAGTAAGCAATTTGAGACAACATTTTGTTAAATGTTTTTAATTTGTAATGTTATGTAGTATTTTATTTCACAGTGTAGTTTTTAACTTTATATATTTACAAGTCATTAAATAACTTCTTCTTTGATTAATTTGTCTATATGTTTATGACTATTGCTACATTGCAACAATATTTTCATCCCTGTTTTTTGACACTTTTAAAACAAAGTGTTAAAGGTAATTTTTCAGACTAATAAATATCTATAGGAAGAGTTCGGCGATGGATCAAAGTGGTTGCCGTGCCAGCAGGAAGGCCAGTTTGTGGATATCCAGTGTTTGTTTTGAGTGGCATATGTAACCCCATGTTTAGAACAGTAATGATAGCTTATGCTGGAGAGGATGTGGAGTAAGGGTAACACTCATTCATTGCTGGTGGGAATGCAAACTTGTACATCCACTTTGGAAATCAGTATGGTGTTTTCTCAGAAAATTGGGAATCAACCTACCTCGGGATCCAGCAATACCACTCTTGGGCATATACCCAAAAGATGCTCAATCATACTACAAAAGCATTTGTTCAACTATGTTCATAGCAACATTATTTGTAATAGCCAGAACCTGGAAACAACCTAGATGCCCCTCAACTGAAGAATGGATAAAGAAAGTGTGGCACATTAACACATTAGAGTACTACTCAGCGGTAAAAAAAAAAACAAAAAAACAATGACATTTTGAGTTTTGTATGCAAGTGGATGGAATTAGAAAACACTATCCTTATTGATGTAACCCAGGCCAAAAAAGTGAATATGGTATGAACTCATTCATAAGTGGATACTAGCAATAAACAAAGTATATTGAGCCTATAGTTCATGATCCTAGAAAAGCTAAGTAATGAGGTGAACCCAAGGAAAGATATGTATAGTCCCACCTGGAAGCTGGAGACAGACAGCTGACAAAATTGGGAGCATGGAAGTGGGGGATAAAGGAAGGGGAGAAGGGGAAGAGGAGGGGAGAAGGGAAGGGTTGAGGAGAACTTGAGGGAATGGGATAGTTGAGATGGAGGAAGGACAGATATGAGAGCAAGGAAAGAGATATCTTGATTGAGGGACCCATTATGAGGTTAGCAGGAAACCTGGCTCTAGAAAAATTCCCAGGAATCCACAAGAATGACCCCAGCTAAGACCCTAAGCAATAGAGGAGAGGGTGACCGAACTGGCCTTGCCCTGTATTCAGACTGAAGACTATATTAAACATCACCATAGAACCTCCGTTCAACAACAGATGGAAAAATAGGCAGAGTCCTACATTGGAGCACTGACCTGAGCTCCCAAGGTCCAGTTGAAGAGTAAAAGGAAAGAGAATGTGAGCAAAGACGTCAAGACTGTGAAGGGTTCCTCTACTGAAGAAGTTTAGCTGAGCTAATGGGAGCTCACCAATTCCAGCTGGACTGGGAAGGAACAAGCATAGGACCAAATTAGTCCTTCTGAATGTGTTTGACAGTTGTATGTCTGGGGCAGACTGAGGAGCCACTGGCAGTGGCACTGGGATTTTTCTCTACTACATATACTGGCTTTTTAGGATCCTATTTTCTTTGGATATATACCTTGCTCAGCCTAGATATAGTAGGGAGAGACTTGGACCTTCCACAAAGCAAAGAGCCTTACCCTCTCTTAGGATTAGAGAGGGGTGGGGTGGAAGGGTGTGTGGAGGGAATGGGAGGAGGGGAGGGAGTGGGAATTTGGATCGATATATTTTTTTAATCTAATAAAATAGACTTGCCATTCAAAATAAATAAACAAACAAACAAATAAATAAAAGAAGTTGCTGGCAGCATTAGACTGAACCTCGGGAACTTTCTGGCCCACCAGTCTAGGAAAATTTGAGAGGTCCTAAACCCATTTCACAAATAGCTGAAAAGCAATAGATACTTGAAGTTGATTTATATTCTTCAGATATGTATTCATGGTTCAGTATTCCTATACACAGATGTGCATACATAGACATGATGAAGAATTATCAAGTCGGCACAAATCAATAACCAAGCTAGCTCAATAGAAACAGGTATTTTTAATGAAAGGAAAAAGGGGAGCTCACTCTACCAAAGTCGCGATCCAATCCCTCTGGCGGACACCGCATGGAGAGAGCGCGTACCTGAGTTCTCTCGATTTTCTACCTGGGGTCCCAGTAGCCACACCCCAACTTGATGTGA